>JAXCGZ010010059.1:15000-50000 GCA_037179515.1 Halocaridina rubra | reverse complement strand
TTCTTCTAGCTTCGGGTTATATATATATATATATATATATATATATATATATATATATATATATATATATATATATATATATATATATATATATATATATTATATATATATATATATAATATATATATATATATATATATATATATATATATATATATTATATATATATATATATATATATATATATATATATTGGAAATTGAAAGAAATTTTGAGATCCCTAGTACATTGTACTTTCATTTTTATTACTTACCTTAAGAGGAATCTGAAGATAAGTAATAAACTTGAAAGTTCAATGTACTAAGGATATAAATTTTTTTTTCAATTTTCCTACGGAACCATATATATATATATATATATATATATATATATATATATATATATATATATATATATATATATATATATATATATATTATATATATATATATATATATATATATATATTAAATTTTAGATATAAGTTATTTTGTCATATGAAAGACATGACCTGTAACCCCTCCTTGTACATATTTATAGCCTCTGTGTCTTTGATTGTCTCATCTAGAATATCTTTTGAGCTTAGATTTTAATTGAATTTGTCAGTAAAAATTAAAAAAAAAATTTCTTCTCTTGATAAGGTGAAAAAACTCTCCGCATACAAAACAACATGCTAAGAGTCTTTTCTTTTTTCATTTTTTCTATGCAGAAGGTCCTCTACTTATGAACAACCAAGTTACGAACAGTCACAGGTACAAACAAAAACATTATCTACCCATGTATTAATGTATGTGCAGTGGTGACCCCAACCCATGAACTTAATCCGTTCCCAAAACCTGTTCTTGGGTTGGATTATTCGTGGGTTGGATTTATTTTTCCCATTGAAAAGCATGTAAATCCAGTTAATTCGTTCCTGGTCACAATAAATCTTCGTTTTAACATATTTTGTCACTAAAAACTTGAAATATAATACAGGTTATATGTATATTATCTGTAAATGGAAAATTACATTAATAACAGAAAGGAATTCTACTCTACTAAAGTAAAATATGTGCATATTTAAGTATACAGGATACACTAGTTGATACCCAGTATAAAAGAGCAAAGTCCAGTGCTTAGAAAAAGTTGTCTCATTCTCCCATTGATAACAAATTCAGTAGGAAAGAGTACATATTGTAGGTAAAAAAAAAAAATATTGTAGGTAAGAAACAGTACTGTATTTACCTTTGTGGATGATTGTTGCGGGCATACGTGGATGGTGGAGGAGGAGGAGGAGGAGGAGGAGGAGGAGGAGGAGGAGGAGGAGGAGGAAGGGGACTAATTTTTTGGAAGGAGAGTCCCCTTCCATAAAAACGTTAGGGAACTCTTCCGAAACAGGCTCTATTTCTGGTGTTTTCTCTCTCTTTTCCCTTTTGGAAGTTGCTTCCCTGCCTACTGGGACAAGGAAACGATTCAGAGAAATTTGTCTTTTTCTTCTTTGGAAAATTTTTCTAAAAATATTCATTGCATTGTCATTTACCATGTTCACTACTCTATTGCCCACAGTTTTATCTGGGTGATGATTCTCAATAAAAGCCTGCACATCATTCCACTTACTATATATCTCTTTAAATTCTTCACTGGACACCTTTTCCCTGTCATCCCCCTCTTCCGATGACTGCTCCTCTTGGAGAATCTTCACCTGCTCACGTTGCAAGTCGGCTAATTTTTCTGTTGTAAGTTCTTCTTTGTGATCCTCCACCAGCTCCTGCACATCCTCCTCACTGATCTCCAAGCCCAAACTTTTGCCAGTGGCCACAGTTTCATTGAATAGCTAACTCCTGCTTGAAGCCCTCAAAGTCTCTAACAGGCACACAACCTGGCCAAAGTTTCCTCCAGGCGGAGTTCAGTGTGCAATGAGACCTCCTTCCCTGCTTTTTCAATGAGGCCAACGTAGTGGAGGATATTAAAGTGGTCTTTCCAGAAATCACGAAAGGTCAAATCCGTGTCATTGGTGACCTGGAAACTCCTGGCAAAAAGATCCTTTGTATACAGTTTCTTAAAATTAGAAATTACCTGCTGGTCCATGGGCTGGTGAATAGGAGTGGTGTTAAGAGGCAGATATTTTACTTTAATGAAGTTGTCATGTATAGCAAGATCTTCCACACCTGGAGGATGGGCAGGAGCATTATCTGTTATAAGGAGACACTTAAGCGGCAAATCATTTTCCTCAAGATATTTTTTCTTTGCTGGCTCAAACACTTCAATGAGTCACTCTAGGAATAAAATCCGCGTAACCCAAGCCTTTGAATTTGACCGCGACATCACCGGAAGGCTAGCTTACAACTCGTTATTGCGCTTAAAAACATGCAGATTTTCAGAGTGGTAAATTAAAAAGAGGCTTGATCTTACAGTCCCCACTAGCATTAGTGCACAGTTAAAGTTTAAGCCAGGCATTGACTTCTCTTGGGTAATATAGGTTCGACTGGGCATTTTCTTCCAAAAGAATCCTGTTTCATCTCAATTAAAAGCTTGTTGCGGGATATAACCTGCATTTTCAACATATTTAGCGAATTCCTTCATGTAAGAATCCTCTGCTTTTTGGTCGGAACTAGCTGCCTCTCCATGTCTAATGACGCAATAAATCCTAGTTCATTGACGAAAGTGTTCAAACCAGCTTCTGCTGGCTTTAAATTCATCAACTTTAGCGTCAATAGAACTCGGAGAGTTCGCTCCTAAATCATGGTGGATATGCAAAGCCTTAGCACATATTATGGCCTTGCTAATACTATCTCCAACCAGATGTTTTTCATTTATCCACATCAGCAGTAACTTTTCTACATATTCTATCAACTGTGATCTTTTCTTCATTAATATAGTTACTCCCTCGGCCACGTCAGTCGCCTTTAAAATCTCTTTATTCTTTAATATAGTACAGATGGTCGATTTCGCCATGTTATACTGCGTGGTGAGATTGGACACATGAATTCCTTTTTCATGTTTAGAAATTATTTCTTTCTTCGTTTCCACTGTTATGCATCTAGTGTGTTTGATGCCAATAACACTAACACTTTTAACTTTCTTAGGAGCCATAATAAGGGCTATCTGAAAGGTAAAACAATGGAAATTAAGCAAGAACTATGAACAGATCACGAACGAACCACAAAGCTCGGGCACCAATGCAGAACTGAGAGCAGGTGAGTGGGACACGTGATGGCTTGGCCAACACATGCTTGTTTGTGAGTTGGATTTTGTTCGAGGGTTGGGGTCAAAATTTGCTTTAAATTTTGTTCATGGGTACAGGCGATCGTGGGTTGGGGTCACCACTGTATTACTGTACACTATTATTATTCTTTCAAAGACGAAGACCAGGAAGTTCCTCTTCCAGAGAAGTTCAAACATCTTTTTCTAGAAAAGTGTCTTCAGCAAAGCTTGTTCTGTACTTGCTATGCATTAGTGCTTTTTTAAGGTTTGATAAAATTAAATTGTAGAGAAATCTCTGATTGTTTCATATGTCAGTGAAGCATCAATATGGCACACGACATTCAAATCAGTCTTTGCTGAAGACACTTCTCTCGTAAAGTGTCTTCAGTTTGTATTCCAAGTCAAAAGGTTCTTCATTGTTGAAGACATTTCTGGAGAAGAGCCATTAACTCTTTGGGAGAAGATTTGCCCTATCAGTCTCTTCAAAAGGAATATTTGCAACAAAAGTCCTGGAATCATATGTAATAATTGCAATCCTCTCTGGTAGTCAACCAACATATGAACTTATTAAATTTCGTTAATACTGTATACTTTATATTTTATGTATTAGCTGTCTTTGGCTTAGGTGCTGTACAGTACTGCAAATGTATGTACTGTACATTACTTTATTTACCTAGGCACAACTTACAAACAGTTATACTTTTGAATGGACTTCTAGAACCTAACTCTTTCATAAGTAGGGGATTGTCTTTAGATGTTCTGCTTTTATTACTTGTATAAAAATGTTTATTGTAGAACTTTTGGTAGGAATATTTTTCCTCAATTTCCTCTTAACCCATTTTCATCAGTGTACCCTTTTAAGTATGCCTGGTGGCTTGCAAAATACCAAATTTTATTACTGTAGTTCGTTATCACGCTGTTATAGAATATAAGTTGTAAATGGCAGTACAGTATTGTCATTTCATTAGGAAGCCACTCTCTTTATTCAAGCACTTGATAACCAAGTATAATGAACTGCTAATGAATGTATTAACACAACGTATTGGATTAAGTATTTTTTTCCTGATGCATGTGGTAGTAGTCTGTATTTTCCGAGAAGATAGAGCATTCGATGAGATTAGCAATAAGATAGAATATTAAGTTACTTAAAAATTTTCTTTATTAACTTTTGAGTTGTAGTTGCATTTTTTTGTACCTTAAAAGAGCTTACATGTTTTTAGTATAAGTTTAGCAGTAATGTCGAAGTTCTAAAAGTGTAATATTTGTTTGCTCATGGAAGTGTACATTCTGCATTTGCTACCTAATTTTAAGAAAATGTATTCATATTCCAGAAATGACCTTTCATTTGATGCTGTCGGCTACTTTTTTGTTTTAACGAATGACGTCTTTACTGCAAGCAATGGTGTCTATGTCAAGAAGAAGTTAGAGAGTAAAGAACTGGGGAAGTATGGACTTCTCTTCTACAATTCTTTGTTTATGCTTCCTTTTGCTACAGTATTCAGCTGGATTAATGGCGATATTGACAAGGTACCTTGTAATATATTGTTATCCTTATGTGCCATGTGTAGTAAGAGGATTTTAAAGTGGTAGGTCTTGAGGGGGGACTGACATTACCTACCACACTGAATATATTTTCTCGCCACACAGTAACCTAGGGAGGGTCGTGAGGGCAAACAGGATAGAAACCTTATATTTATCATTCCTATCCTGCTGGACTCTGGGGAAAAGGATAGCACTAAAATTTTCCAGATACTCAATGGTCATACATCATTGTTTGTATGATAGAAGATATAGTGTGTTGTTCGAAATTCAGACATCGTATATGTGCTACGATTTTTTTTTTTTTTTTTTTTAAGAGTGTGACACCGGGACAGGCAGAAACTGCCCTCATCGACAAAGGCCCGGGCACGAGAAAATACCAAGACGAAGGAAAAGAAAAAGTTAAGGGCAAGGCAGAGATGAGGTAATGTCACACAAAGGAAAACGACAGACAGAAAATACAGTCAAAGTAAAGAGGACCCAGAGATATGGAGGACTAGGCTCTGAGATGACGATAGATCTGCTTTTTGAAGGATGAAAGGTCATAAGAACTAGGAAAGACAGAAGGAGGAAGAGAGTTCCAGAGTCTGGAGGTAGATGGGAAGAAGCAGTCGCTGCACCGACCAATCCGCGAGCTACAAATCTCGACACAGTACCTGTGAGATGAGGCCGCTTGGCGAGTGTTACGCGGCCTCGGCAGTGGAGGAGGGATGCAACTCGCCAACTCATCAGAGCAGCGATGGAAGTAATAGCGATAGAAAAGCGAAAGGGAAGATACCTTACGGCGAAGAGAGAGAGAATCCAAGTTAGAAGTAAGAGAAGGATCATTAATAAGTCTGACTGCCTTAGATTGAACCCTATCAAGAAGATAAGTAAAGGAAGAAGCACCCCAGATGTGTGAGCAGTATTCTAAGCAGGGGCGGATAAGACCTTTGTAAATTTTAAGTAACTGCAATGGGGAAAAGTAATAACGAAAACGAAACAAAACCCCCAATTTTTTGGATGAAGATTTAGAAATTTGGATTATGTGATTCCTCCAAGACAAGTTAGAGGCTATGTGAATTCCTAATATATTGATAGAGTTAAGAGGGTAAATTTCATTAGTTTCGAAGACAATAGGGTTATCTGGAGGAGAAGAAGATAAAGAGATAGCCAGAAACTGTGTCTTGGAGGCATTGAATTTAACTAAATTTTGAGTGCCCCATTCAGATACTCTCTGCAAATCGGAGTTAAGAGTAGAAGAAAGAGTGATACGAGATTGATTACGAGTAACAGATGAAGGTTGTGAAGAAAAGGCAGAGGAAAAGTGAAGGGTAGAGTCATCGGCAAAGGCATGAAGAAGAGAGGAAGATGGGGACTGTAGAAGATCATTGATGAAGAGAAGGAAGAGAGTAGGTGAAAGAACAGAGCCCTGTGGAACACCACTGGACACAGAGAAAGGGCTAGATGTCGCGCCATCAACAACTACAGATATAGAACGGTCAGTAAGAAAACTGGAAATCAGAGAACAGAAAGAAGGGGTAAAGCCGTAGGCAGGGAGTTTGGCCAGCAGAGCCTTGTGCCAGACTCTGTCAAAAGCCTTAGAGATATCAAGGGCGACGACAAAGGATTCCCCATAGTTCCTCAGAGAAGATGACCATACATGAGTAAGATAGGACAGGAGATCACCAGTGGATCTTGCCTTGCGGAAGCCGTACTGGTGATCGGAGATAAGTGAGTTAGATTCAAGGCGTTTCAAGAAGTGAGCATTGAGCAAAGTTTCGAAAACTTTAGCAATAGAGGAGGTTAGAGCAATAGGTCGGTAGTTAGAAGGAATAGAGCGGTCACCCTTCTTAGGAACAGGTTGAACTAGAGCATGCTTCCAAGATGAAGCATAGATACTGGTTGACAGAATGAGGCGAAAAAGACGGCAAAGCACGGGAGCCAGTTCATCTGCAAATTCCTTAAGGAACCTTGCAGAGATACCATCGGGACCAGATGCCTTGTTTGTCTTTAGAGAGCGAAGAACCTTATGAACTTTGCGTGAAGAAAGGATAAGGGAGGGCATAGGGTTAGAGAGGGGAAAAGACTGAGGAACAGATGTGCTGGAATCGTTGATAGAAGAGTTGGCAGAAAAATGAGAGCCAAAGAGAGTGGCTTTGTCAGTGGGAGAGCAAGCTATAGAACCATCAGAATGAATGAGAGGGGGAAAGCTTGAGTTACAGAAGTTTTTGGAGAGGTTTTTGGCTAAGGACCAGAAGCATTTGTCAGTGGGAGAGGAGTTAAGGTCATCAACTTTCCTTCTTATAAAGGAAGCCTTAGACCTTCGAATCTGAGCTGTACAGCGATTCCTAGCTATAATAAAAGCAGAGCGAGTTAAATCGGAAGGAGAGGCTTGGTAAGATCGGTGAGCCTGATTCCTAGCCTGGATAGCCATGGAGCAGGCACGGTCAAACCAAGGTTTAGGGGGAGAGAAAGTTTTTGTAGAAGAGGGGATGTACGCCTCCATTCCCGCGGTCATGATCTCGGCAACTTTTACAGTTACCCGATCAGGGTTGCGGGACCGAAAACAGTAGTCATCCCATGGAAAGTCAAAGAGAAAGTTACGCAAATTTTCATATTGAGTTCGCTCGAAGTGCCAAAGGCAGCGTTGAGTAGGAGGGATTGGTGGAGGGGGAGCGAAAATGGAAGAGACAGAGATCATGGAGTGGTCAGATTTACCAAGAGGGGAAAGCACGGAATAAGAGTAGTTTGAAGGGTTAGAAGTAAAAAAAAGGTCAAGAATGTTAGCAGCAAGTTCGTGACGATCAGGAACACGAGTAGGATGTTTAATAATTTGCTCCAGATCATGAGTAATAGAGAAAGCAAGAGCCGCGCTTCCTCCCACATCAGTGTGAGAAGAATGAAGCCACTCGCTGTGGTGTACATTGAAGTCTCCAATGTAGAGAACTTCGGCATGTGGGTGAGAAGATAGCAAGGACTCATGGCACGAGGAGAGATATTCAAAGAAAGATACAAACTCGGTGGAGTTTGGAGAACAGTAGCAGAAGCAAAGGATGATAGTGGTAGTGGAGAGATAGACCTTTAGCCAGAGAACATCAAAGTCAGGAGATTCAAGGTCCATGAGCCTCACAGTAGGAGTGTTAATGTTGCAGTAAGCACAGACCCCACCTTTGGAACGAAAACGAGTATACAGATTATAGTGGGAGATTTGGAAAGGGTCAGTGGAAGCATGTATAGACAACTGGGTTTCAGATAGGAGGAGGAGGTTAGGGAGGAAAGAGCCCAAGTGCTGTTCCACAGACGAAAGATTAGAGTACAGCCCACGAATGTTTGAATAGTGAAGAGTGAAAGAAGCAGATCTATTAGGAGGTACAAGGTTAAGAGCAGAACCATTACTACCACCAGGCGTGTCTGCCCTCAAGCCAATGGTGGAGTCAACACGAACCCCAGAGATTCTTCGCACCCCACTATGCCGGGTACTGGGGGCCATTAGTTGTGAACCTTCCATAAATAATGACAAAATGTGAGGAAAAGGAAAGTAAAAGAGACAGATGTGCAGAATGTTGTGACTTGTCAAATGTAATGGAATAGCAAGAGATGTGTAATGAATATGCCAGAATATTCAGTGTAGATGTAGGCATGAGGAAAGAACCGTCCTGAAGGAAGATTCAACCTGGAACTGTCTGGACCAGTCCTAGTTGCATCCTAATACCTTCAGTCGTAGTCTTTCAACGGGCGGCTGGTGCCATGGCCAACCTACTATCCATTTACTAGATAACATAAAGTTGCGATTATAAACTTTAAATCGGTGAGGTTTGGTCCGGCAGGATGCCCAAGGGGTGGATGTTGGACTTTAATACACTAGAAGTAAGAAGTAATTAATTAAGTGTCACATCACTGAAACCAGTTCTAAGAAGTTAACTGTAAATAGCAATCCTTCATGGATACTGTTACTTGGTAAAAAGTTTTAGAGTCAGTTATGTAATGCATTTTGTCCTTCACGTGAACTTGTAAGATTACAATATTTTATACAGTATATATATATATATATATATATATATATATATATATATATATATATATATATATATATATATATATATATATATATATATATATATATATATATATATATATATATATATATATATATATATATATATATATATATATATATATATATATATATATATATATATATATATATATATATATATATATATATATATATATATATATATATATATATATATATATATATATATATATATATATATATATATATATATATATATATATATATATATATATATATATATATATATATATATTGTTACTTATCACTACCTTAATATTAGTACCAGACGTGTACAAGGTAAGAATGGACAAGCGGTGGTTCCTTTATCTTAATTTATTCTAGAGTACAACATATTCGACGCCTCAATGCCCCCACCCTATGATTAGCAAAAAATCTATGATCTATTCGTGCCCCGGGTAAAGTTCTAACTAACTGTGTCTGCCCCGGGGGATTCTTGAAATACCCCAAGGGCAGGGCGTGTCGTGAACTCCAGTTCTGCCAATAGACTTCAGGTTCAAAGTGGAGTCCCTCCTCTTTGGGGAGGGCTATTCAACAAGCCTATTGGGCAGAAGAGGGTTGAAATTATCCATGGCCATTGGGTATCTCCCCAGGGCATGTACATACGTATGGGTCATATGTTCGTTTTTCTTGTGGTTTTGGGAGTAGAAGACTTCTTGATCTTTCCCATCCTCTTGAGGTACTTGACGCCAGATGCTGAGCCCCATGGGTCCATTCATATATCTTCTTGACACTTCCTACAAATATTGGCCGTATCCAAGAAAAACACTTGGGAGTGTGTTCAATTTCACCCTTGATCTCTAGCCTCACATGTTTCTCTTCAGGACTTGTTTCAGGTTTCAGGACTTCATATAACTTCAGCAAGACTTCAGTCAGGTGACATCCCTCCCCTAATATTACCGTAGTGATAAGTAACAATACGTCAACTGGTGGCAGCGGTGGGATTGGACGCCTGGAAAACGTACGTTAACAGACAGGTGAATGCCAGTGCAGACCCGTGTAAAGAAAATAAGAATGGCAAACGCACAAGACCAGTCCCTCCCAAGTCAGGAAATGGGCGACGAGGACAAAGACCAGAAAATTCTCGAATTGGAGGAGCAAGTGCGGTGCCTACAAACCCTCGCCGACGCTGCTCCGTCGAGAAGGAACCTGGTCGATGGCGACAACACCGACAGCGAAATCGACGCCTCAAACATCGACGAGCAGCCTGCCGTTCCGAGCCCCGTGGTGACACAGGGAACGCAGCAGGCCATGCCCCCAATCCGTGCCCTGGTTGTAAAGGTGCCTCGAGTCAAAGATTCACCTTTATACTTTGACGGCGCAAACCTAAAAGGCCTCGAGTATCCATCCATATTTCCCGCAGCAGATTTTTTGACACACTTGGGTCTGCGGATGAGGAGTGCCGAGTGGACCGACGAGTACCGAATTAACGAAGTAGTACAAAGGTGCACCGGATTTGCGGCCGAGACTCTAGGCAGAGACGAATGGTCGGAGATGAAACTGTGGGAAACTTTTAAGGATCGGTTCCTAAAAATGTTCACAGTGCGACAGAGCGAAGAAACGCTCATATATAAGATTCAAAACAGTCCCCGAAGACATGGAGAACAGTTGAATTGGTACGCGAGTATGATTGAAACGTTAATGGGTTCAGTGAGTGAAATTGTCGATAACACATACATGCGACATCTGTATATATATATATATATATATATATATATATATATATATATATATATATATATATATATATATATATATATATATATATATATATATATATATATATATATATATATATATATATATATATATATATATATATATATATATATATATATATATTATATATATATATATATATATATATATATATATATATATATACAGTGTTCCCTCCCTTATCGCGGTAGTTCGGTTCCGGGACCCGGCGCGAACCAGGAAAATCGCGAAGTAGGATCAGCCTTAAAAAAAAAAAAATTAATTAAAAAAAATAAATAAATAAATAAAATAAAATAAAATAAAATAAAATTAAAGGATGATTATGACACCAGGACAGGCCAAAAATTATAAAATAAAACGGCCTTTATCAGGCTGTAAAGAGAAACAGAGATGGAGAGTGTAATGACCTGTCAGATGTGAAGGGATTATAAAAGATGTGTAATGAATATCCAGCTCTCTGCTGGGTTTACTATACCTCTGCATTACCTTCATGATGTCTATTCTAAAACTTCTCCTTAGATCTTATTATTATTATTATTATTATTATTATTATTATTATTATTATTATTATTATTATTATTATTATTATTATTATTATTATTATTGGCAACAATAATTTTCATTTGATGATGATTGAGGAGATTATTATTATTATTATTATAATTATTATTATTATTATTATTATTATTATTATTATTATTATTATTATTATTATCATTATTACTACAATTCGTAA
Source organism: Halocaridina rubra (assembly GCA_037179515.1). Taxonomy (NCBI): domain Eukaryota; kingdom Metazoa; phylum Arthropoda; class Malacostraca; order Decapoda; family Atyidae; genus Halocaridina; species Halocaridina rubra. Next base: position 38,766 of record JAXCGZ010010059.1, on the reverse strand, counting down.
TTAAACCATTATTTTTACTCTAAATAATGTAGTTTGGGTTGAATGAACAAGAGTTACTTAAAGATTCTCTCTCTCTCTCTCTCTCTCTCTCTCTCTCTCTCTCTCTCTCTCTCTCTCTCTCTCTCTCCCTCTCTCTCTCTCTCTCTCTCTCTCTCTCTCTCTCTCTCTCTCTCTCTCTCTCTCTCTCTCTCTCTCTCTCTCTCCTCTCTCTCTCTCTCTCTCTCTCTCTCTCTCTCTCTCTCTCTCTCTCTCTCTCTCTCTCTCTCTCTCTCTCTCTCTCTCTCTCCAACATTCTATTCTACCCAACCCCCCACACTCTCTTTGTCCCAGCCAACTAGGGAGGGGCACTTTACACAGTTATTAAAAGTAAATAAACCAACAGATGTACAAACAATGATGAGCCCTTAATAATAATAATAATGATGATGCTGATAATAATCTCCACAATCATCATCAAAGGAAAATTATTGTTGCCAATATAATAATAATAATAATAATAATAATAATAATAATATAATAATAATAATAATAATAATAATAATAAGATCTGAGCAGAATTATTGGAATAGACATCATGAAAGTAATGCAAAGGTATATTAAAACCCAGCAGAGAGCTGGATATTCATTACACATCTTTTATAATCCCTTCACATCTGACAGGTCATTACACTCTCCATCTCTGTTTCTCTTTACAAGCTGATAAAGTCTGCTTTATTTTATCATTTTTTGGCCCATCCTGGTGTCACAATAATCTTAAAAAAAAAAAAAAGCCAAAAAAAAAAAAAAAACCCGCTATGCAGTGAGAACGCGAACCAAGAAACGTGAATAACCGGGGAACACTGTATAAATAAATATATATATATATATATATATATATATATATATATATATATATATATATATATATATATATATATATATATATATATATATATATATATATATATATATATATATATATATATATATATATATAATATATATATATATATATATATATATATATATATATATATATATATACTGTATAAAATATTGTAATCTTACAAGTTTCACGTAAAAAAAAAAAAAAAAAAAAAAAAAAATATATATATATATATATATATATATATATATATATATATATATATATATATATATATATATATATATATATATATATATATATATATATATATATATATATATATATATATATATGCTAATATACTTTTTCTCTTAATTTAAAGGCAGTGGCATATAGTGGATGGGGTGATAAGCTGTTTTTGGGGCAGTTTATTATGTCCTGCATAATGGGCTTCATCCTCATGTTTTCTGTAATGATCTGCACGCAGTACAATTCAGCTCTTACAACTACAATTATTGGATGTTTGAAAAACATTCTTGTTACGTATTTAGGAATGATCATTGGTGGAGATTATATTTTCTCCATATATAATTTCATTGGTCTAAATATCAGGTAAGTAGGCTTGGAATATATATATATATATATATATATATATATATATATATATATATATATATATATATATATATATATATATATATATATATATATATATATATATATATATATATATATATATATATATATATATATATATATATATATATATATATATATATATATATATATATATTTTTTTATTTTTATTTTTTTTTATATATATATTTTTTATATATATATATATATATATATATATATATATATATATATATATATATATATATATATATATATATATATATATATATATATATATATATATATATATTTATATATATATATATATATATATATATATATATATATATATATATATATATATATATATATATATATATATATATATATATATATATATATATATATATATATATATATATATATATATATATATATATACAGAAGTTCCCTTACTAACAAACAACCGAGTTATGAACATTCTCAGATATGAACAAAAATTAACCCATTATTTATCCTTGTATTATTGTATATATTACTATGCTGTACTGTATTATTACATTATTGAAATTCATTAATACTATATACTTTATGTTTTATGTAGTACCGAATTGTCTTTAGCCTAAGTACCGTACAGTACTTTTTTATTTTTTACCTAAACACAACTTGTGAACAATTCTACTTATGAATGGACTTCTGGAACCTAACACATTTGTAAGATAGCGAGTAATATATATATATATATATATATATATATATATATATATATATATATATATATATATATATATATATATATATATATATATATATATATATATATTTTGTTACTTATATGTCAAAAGTGAATTGCTGGCATATCCTAGGAAGATCAAGTACTGTACTCTCCGTTTTATTTTTATATTTAACTATTTTGTAATCCAGCCTCTGAAAAAGCAAACCAACTCAACTCAGATTATGATCCAAAGCCCAGATCACTGGATTGATGTCAGAAACGGCATCAGACCTTTAAAAATGAGTTCAAATTTACCATTATTTTCCAAGAGCCAGTGAGAATCAGTAACCTTTTATGAAGATGGGAAATCCTGCAGTTAAAGAATTTAGCTACTTTATGGTTTTCTAGTTTTTGTAATATTTATTTAGTTCGTTTTTGCAGCGTGTGTGGCAGTATAGTGTATTCCTGGATCACTTTCCGTCAAAAAGAAGCTCCAAAGCAAGAGTTACAAAAGCAGTCGCCGAGCACCATAGTATAATTGTGCCATTGTTTAGGACTTACTTTTGCATGCTCTTAAACCTGTTTCGAGGAATCAACTGTGTGATACTTTTTATTTTGGCAGACACTTTTGTGATGAAGAATGTCACGTGCAATATCTTCGTGTGTGTGTGTGTGTGTGTTTATACAGCGAGCAGTTTATGTAATATAATATGATATTCAGTTTTATTTTGTATTTATGTGTATGACTTTTATATGAAAGTGACTCATTGAGAGGTGACTGTCTTTAAGTGTTTATTTATTTGAGATGGTTTTATATATTATGTAAACACTATGTTTTTGGTGTATTTTAATTATGCACTCTAATTTGCTGATACCCTGAGGGTATTTTATTCTGTCAAGAATATTTGGCATAAATAGTGTGCCTTTCGCTTACAAGCTGTTTGGTAACGAATTACATATGTGATGAAGCAGGGAGGATTTTGTAAACTATAAGTCTTGCTAGGGAATGAATATTTCCTGTACAGTATGCCAGTACTAAGCTTTTGTTACCAATTATGACACTAGATAGATTCATAGGGTCTTCATATTGCAGTCATAATTGAATGAAACATTTCACATTTTCATGTCATCACTGATTAAAATGGCAGTTAATTGGGGGCTCGGTGATTTCCTATAAGTCTACCTGATTATTCATCCATTTTCCGGAGATCACTTGGCCCACATGATTGGAAAGAGTTGGGCCAAAGCTATATAGTAGGTATATAGTCGGGTTCTAGTGCTATCACTTTCCCATGCCTCTGCCTTTCATTAAAGACCTTTAACCTTTGGTTTATTTGTAATACAGTACCATGTAGTAATGCAAAGGATGTTAAGAAATTTATTAAGCCAGTTTTGAATATTCTTGTTAGTGTAAACTGAATGGAGCATGGTTGAGGGGCTAAATATATTTTTCATTAATATTATTGGTAGTCAGTAAACATTTTAGAAATTGTGCCAGCCAGTATTGAATATTTTGACCAGTTTAAAATAGTGGAATATAATATCAGCATTGAATTTTATATTGCCTGTATATTGAAACTTCTTTGTGTTATTGCTCTTTCCATTTATATTTTCCATATACTGCTTTGTGATAATTACTGATAGGGAAGAGAACAGTTTATGGTGATGGATCCCATTGACTTGTTATTCTTTAATGTTGGAGTGGTACTGAACTATTTCTTGCTATCAGTGCTTCAGGTTGGCAGTAATCAAAGGAATGAACTAAGTGGATATTAATAGAGAAAGTCACACTTACGCACCCATTCCATAATACTCAGTCGTGTGATTACCTTGGTAATTTTTAATGGGTGAGGAGAGCAGTTGTGCCTTGTGCTTGAAACTGTCACCTGGATTATATAAGTAGGCAGCTACAGCAAATACAAGAGAGTATATCCTAAAATTTTAGAAGTAGGGAGCACTGTAGAGTTAATGAAAATAATTTTAATTTTTTCATCTCTGTGTCTTATGGAGTAACGAGAGGTGTAGAGACAAGTAATTGGTTGAAGATCTAAGAATGATGGAAAAAGAGAGTTGGAGCTTTGAAGCATTGCAAGTGTCATTTACAGATGACCCAGTTGTGATAGCTGGTTCAGAAATTAAACTGCAATATTGGTGTGCTCAGTGCAAGAAAAGTTGGAGAGGGAAACTGTCAATGTAAAACTGGTAAGGTAAAGAGTTGATGTACAGTATAAATGGCTAGGAGGGTCATGTGGAAATAAATCTGAAGTATAAAAAAAAAAAAGTGTAGTTTTGATACATATTTATGAACTAGAGTGATTATCCAGGGAATCCATCTATGCTGTGGAGAATGGAAGCTCTCTTAGTAGAAGACTTGATATGAAGGCAAACCAAATTATGGAGAAAGGATACTTGCTTCATCAGTTTTTCACAGTGAAGGTTATTGGACTGAATGCAAATGAAAATGAAAGTATCGAGGTGCTGGCTTTGAAGTGCTTCAGAAGAACGAATGGAGTCACATGCATGGGATAAAAAGGGAGAGTAGTAATAGATTGGTAAGGTATTTATCAAATCTCCAGGTTTATGTCTAGGAAGTGTAGAACCAGGAGTAGGACCGTTGTCCTAGTTTGGTCCCCAGGTTTGGATAATTTTGTTTTCTCATTATCCTTTTGCCAGTTCAGAATGAGCAACTTGCCTATAGGGTCACTGGGGTCCTTTAGCTACTTCATTATGACAAGGTGATCCATCGAGGTAGTGAAAATGAGTGAGAAGTGTGAAAATATGAATATTAGGGAAAAAATGGAATGGGGATTTGTATTTGCCACTCGAGATTGATTTATAATGGAAGGCTGGTGAACAGGATATATTATGCAGTAGATGTTAGGGCTAATAGGTAAGCTGAGGAGATGGTTCGAGAAGTAATGCAGGCCTGTTTCGTAATGACCTTGATGGCCAGAAGGGTGGATGGCAAGCACCAAACGGATTGAACTTCCAATTAGTAAAAAAAAAAAAATATATATATATATATATATATATATATATATATATATATATATATATATATATATATATATATATATATATATATATATATATATATATATATATATATATATATATATATATATATATATATATATATATATATATATATATATATATATATATATATATATATATATATATATATATATATATATATATATATATATATATATATATATATATATATATATATATATATATATATATATATATATATATATATATATATATATATATATATATATATATATATATATATATATATATATATATATATATATATATATATATATATATATATATATATATATATATATATATATATATATATATATATATATATATATATATATATATATATATATATATATATATATATATATATATATATATATATATATATATATATATATATATATATATATATATATTATAAAAAACTATGCAATGACTATGAAATACACTAAGTTAGAATGAAGGAAACTTTGTAAACCAGGGAAGTCTGAGGCCTGGTACTTAAAGATACAGAAGTGTAGATTGGTTTGATTCCTCTGCCTAATATATAAAATTTTTGAAAATGAATGGATTTGTATACCTTGAAAAATGTGGAGCAGTATATTTTTTTTCTATCATCATCCTATGGTTGTGGTAATCCTATGAGACCCTGCTTACAAAATTTTATTATGAACCTTTTTTTTTCTCTGATCTTCTGTTTGAAGTTTTTTTTTTTTTTTTTTTATGTAAGCTACTTTGTTATTATTGCTCAATCATTCTAATTATCCACATTTGTAAGTCATGAAGCTCATGTAGTAGGCTTTTATGATGTATGGTATGTCATATATAGTATACAGTGTTTGTTTATTTAAATATTGCACCTTTTATTTGAATAGCCTGAATACTAATATTATAATTGACTATAAACTTCCAGATAAGTTATGACAGGTTGCTGGAATGTGTTATATTGTATTATTTTAATATTACAATATGGGCAGCTGACGTATATGTATTGTGCAGAGGAAGGAAACCAGTGGGTGACGTATGTGTCTGTATTTGAAAAACTTTTTTCTGAAGGACATACTCGAATTCTGTGATGAGTATACACTCAACCAACTCATCTCTTACCTTCCCTAAACTCCATGGTCTTCAACAAGTCTCATAGTCCGACTAAAAAATATAAATCAGAGGTATATGTTTACCCAAATATAAAATCATGAAGTGGTCCAGTCCTTAATGAAAAGTGGTCCCCCTTTATGGTCAAGTAAAAGATGTGAGCGTTAATTAGTAGCATTGAAGGAATGGAATTAGAAGAAGGTATGTGAATTATAATTGGACTAATTATCATTCTGAAAATTTTGCACTTTGGGTACCTTAATTTCAACAAAGGTAATGCTATATTTATTAATAGCTGTTTGGTCCCTAAAAACGAAAACGCTAATTATAGAAAGAACTAGATACTATTTGAATATCGGTTGTGATATTTTTATAATATAACAGAAAACGTAACCTGCAATATCATTCAAAAAAAAACCTAGTTTTCACACCTTATAAAATTAGTGACTGTTTGCAGAATTTAACTGTAAATGTTAATTTGTTGTATTAATGTGGGTACTGAATGTAATGACAGGTGATATATTTTTCTACTTGTTTGTATAAAATATGCACATATATTTCCTCTGCGTAGGAATATAGAGCCATTATTTGAATCATAATATCACTTAGCTTAATTTTATAAGGAAGACTGTGTCTTCACAAGGAAACATAACTTGTTAGTCATTCATATTGGCTTTTAATTGTTTGCTTTCACCAGTTGATGAAGCTTAACATTTGTAGGTTCAGATCTGCAGTGCAGGACCTAAATGCCAAACTGTTCTCGCAAAGCAACTACTTCCTACATGGATCTTATATATCCTATTGCATGCTTAGTTGATAGAGGTAATATGATGAGTACACTTCATCTGACATCCCATAGTTGGTTTAATTAAAGTTTGTTCTATTTCATATTTCTTGGTTCTTTGTCATGAGAGTACTTAGCAAAATTGTTATTGTAAACAGTAATTTAAAAAATCTAAACATTGTTGTTTGAAGCTTTTTATTATAGAAGCAGTAAGTGCACGGACTTTAGCCTCCTAATGTTTAGGAAAACATGATACGTTATAAATGCATAGATTAAGATGTGCAGTATATTATAAAGTTAGCAAACAATACAGACTGTGTGGAAGTTGCAATTGTAAGCCTGTTTGAATCGAACTTTTCAAGGGTATATTGCATATTATCAGTTTCACCACATATTGAATGCAGTTCATGCTTATAAGGAAATTTTAGTGTGATATTAGCTTGTTCATTATATATTTGAAATTGTAACAGCGCTAACTAGTTTTTATATAGAAAACATTTTTTAGATATACTGTACAGTTTCATGGATACAGTATAAGTATTTTTTTCTTTGGTAGATGCAGAAAATGCTGACATTATGTGCATTAATTTATTTACAATATATTTATTACTTCGTAATGGCAGGTATCTGCTAGCAGGAAAAGCATATCACTTATTTTTCAAATTTTACATAAAATCACGAATGAGCTATATGTCAAAAATTAGCAGGAGGAGCCCTCTATTTGAAACTTGTCTCTTAGAGCAGAATGGTAATGCATATGCTTTGGGAGACTTATTTTAAAAAATATGTGATTCAATGAAATTCGTGCCAGATATTTTTGGTGTTGAAATCAAACAGTCTCGGAAGACATAATTGTATTTTGCTCTTATTTTTTAGTTTATAATTTGGTTTTTCATTTACTATAATTGCAGATATGTTGCAAATTTGTTGAAAATTTGTAGTGTCCAATCATTTGATTCTAGGATTATAATGTACCATATGTTTTTTCATGTTTCAAAAGGTATTGGTGCTTGTGATTGGACTTTTAGCCATATAATATCTCGTACAAAGATTTCTGTTGCATAAAACTATACTGGATTGCAGCCAAAAGTTTTAAATTTTTCTTCCTGAGAATGCCATATTTAGTTTACTCATGTTAATGTTGACTCAATTCATGAATGTGCATCATGCTGGTTTCATATTTTTTTCTCATGCTAAAATCCTCGCCATATATTTTTTCCACTCATTATAGGAGTATTACAATTTTATTGCATTTGTTCCGGGTGGAGGTTAGTGTTACAGATTGCCTTATGTATTTTGTTTCTGCTTTTAGTTTATATTTTTGTATATGTATATTTTGATGTAGGTACTGCTAGGTTCATTATTTATTTGGATTATGTAAATAAAAAAACTGTACCCATTTTCCTATAAGTTAAGTGCAGGGTTCGAGGGATAGATGTCTACAGACTACTTAAGTGCACATGTTTGTGAGGGAATGTGCAGACGGGTAATTCATAAGTAACTGAAGTAGTTTGTGTTAATGCAGTCCTTAAGGCCTGCTTCGCAACTCTCAGTTTTTAACAATTTTACTTGTCCAAAAGAGCATATAATTTTAAAATGAACATTGTATTGTTTATACATCCATGTTTGGTACAGATAAGCTTTATAGATTATTTTGCATGATATGAACTAGTATTTTAGCCTGTATTGAAGCCTTTGCTTAAACTTCTCGTATCTCATTGTTTTGGCTGTCGCTCGGTGTTGATCTGTATTTGGATTCAGATGATGTATTGAATCCAGCCATGGCTTCACAGATTCTTTTGAATTCAAGACAGGTAGGTCTAGATGGCAAATAGCATGTTTTCATTATTGTTGCATCTTTTCCGTTTTCTTCTCATCTAATACTGCTTGGTTCTGAGTGTGGCCGTTCTTTCTCAGATGATTGTTCACTAGAGTTTCCTGTCAGTAGGATTTGTTTCCCAATTCTTGATGTTAATACTGCATTTCGTCATGTTGGCTTTCCAGCTGTCTTTAAATCACTTCTGAGGTTTGCCTCCTTTAAGTAAGCTTTTTATAAAATGGGTGTAGAAGATATGCTTCAACAAAGGTATAACTTTGCTAATATTTGATGAAGTATTCTAGGTTTGTTGTAATTTTTTTACAATATGCTGATGTTGGATCGTTTGGCATCCAATCTGATATTTTATACTTCTCAAAGACAACATTGATGGAAGTTTTCAGATACCTTCTGATGTCAGTAATATATTGTCCAGGTTTCAAATACTTACAGGAGCTTGGGATCATCACTGCTGTGTACACCATCCTTTGGTGTCCGTTAAGACACTAGAATCATGGAAGACTTATTCTAAAATATAGAAGCTGCTGTAGTGCATTTATAATGATGTTGAATCCCATTAAGGTCGATATTGGATGAAGGGTGACGTTAAAGACATGGAAAATATATTTTCCAGAGTTGTATCGGCAGGCTGAATCAATATTTCATTCCAGTTTTTTTAAGGTGATAGTTTGTAGATGATCGGAAACCTTGGAGTTGATGGTAAGTCCAAGTTTTTTTCAGGCATTGTTGAAGACAGTTAGCATCTTGTAGAAATTCTGTAACAGAGTTGGAGTACACACCAGTCTCCCTGGAGAGCTGAAGCTGGGATCGTTTAGGGGATGGGAGCCAGTTAATATATACATTTAATTATCAAAGGGTAATGGTGCTGGTTTCTGTTATGTGTTTAACACAGTAAATTTTTTCTTTCTCTAAGTAATTACTCCATTAGGTAACTGTAAACAACAGCGTATGCATTTTTAACCAACTTTTAATTTTAACTGAGCATACTTGATAATGGGCAGTTAAAATTGACTATACAATTGAGTTTGTAGAAGTAGCTTGAGGTCTAGCTAGAATTTTCCACTATCTAAACTACATAAATGAAGTGATGACAAAGTGTTTGATACGTTTTTCATGGGCATTATGTTACCAGAATATTAAATATTGTTGCCAAAGAATTTATTTTGAGAGGTGATGATTTCATATAAAGAGAACTAAAAGTTGTCTCATTGTATAAGAATTGTTTATAATACCCATCTAAGATCCTACATCATTAACCATACTTTCAATGAACGTGATTTTGTATGTGATTAAGCCATTATTGAGAATATGTTCCTCAAACTAGTTTCTCAAAAGAGAAGTTACATAATCACGGTATTGGCCATAGTTTGGACAAGCTATGCTGATCTTTCCTGTGATAAAAACTTACTTATCGATTTGATGATTTACAGGCTTTAGAATCTGTTTATCTCTAATGAAAAGAACATAATTCATTATCCTAATAGAAGCATCAGCTGCTAAGGTATTGCCTTTTTTAAGTTCAATATACATTGCATGATCAGACATCGTAATTTTATTTTTTTTATTTTTAGTGATAATATTAGATATATGTAGCAGTGTCATAACCCGGCTACATATTGTGGACTGTACTTACCTAGTGCTCTATAGTAATACAGTAATTTATTTTTTTTAGTAATATGAGATATTTATGCAAAGTTATGATGTATTTTCATTCATCTTGACACTAGTATGTAATACTTCATACAACACATTACATTGATGATGCATTCTTAATTTATTATATCCTTGATTTTCCACCAGTTGTAAAAAATTAGCTGTACCTTCATTTTCCACATAATTGTATTTAAATATATCTTTGTCTCACAATTACATGTCATTAAATCAAGTTTATTTTTGGTAATTTTATTTATTAATCAGTTACAAGATGAACTTCCTCTTAACTGCATATACTGATATGCATGTACGAGTTTTTATACTGAAGTAAAATATTTGGAAATATTCCTGATAACTGGATCCTGTCTATCTTTTATAATGCACAAGGTTTTTGTTCATCTGAATTTTTTCAGGTAATGTTACATCAGAGTTTTTATTGGACACTGTATATTGAAAATAAAATATTGATTTTTTTTAATGGTGTGTTCGCATTTCCTTTTCCGTGAATATGGCATTGCACTTAAAGGAGGTATTTTCTTCTACCATATTCAGAAGTATTAGGATGAAAAATCTGCTGTCAGGTATTGCGTAAATATTTCAGAAATGCCAATCCTAAATTTATTTTACTTATTTGGGTCTGTTAACATCAACATACCTACACCCGAGATGAATAAACTGTCTTTAAAGAAGTCCATATCCTTCAGCAGGTAGCACAACTGTTATAGAACATCCCTTTTTACCAGTTGTTTTATGGCAAGCAGATGAAAATAATTACAGGATGAGAAGGAGTGGTAGACTACTGTCCCAATATAACGTTTACAAACTTCCTATGGCACGTAGGGAATAGTACAGTGGTAACGCGCTGGCCTCGCATTCGCGAGGGCGACAGATCGGTTCCCGCTCAGGACCGAGAGTTTAAGCAGTTTAATAGGAAGGTTACTTGCTGTGGATGGGCACCACAGTGGGGGGGTTGGGGCTTGCCTCGGCTGACGTTCTGAGGAGCATCTCAGATGGATATCTGAACTGAAACACCGGCAAACTTTAACAACACCTGGACATCCACTTTTAGACATTGATGACAAGCATAAATACACAAGTGATCCTCTTGTCATCTGGGAAAAAGATCGTTATTTCATTTTATGTTACAAGAAATACGACTTGAGGAACCCGTTTTCAAGTTTATGTAACAAATTAAATACTAACTAGCTCAGACCTACACTACTGTGTAAAAAAACACTTCTGCCAAGATGCAATATCTATTTGATATTGTTTAAGGTTATTAAAGAATAATCTATTCCAAAAAATTTGCACTGAACATATGATTGTATAAAATTATAAGACTAATACTCTTGAAAACTCTTCAACCTACTATATATTACAAACATCAAGATCGATATTAAAATAACATTTTACTAAAAGAAATCCTAGGCAATTTTGTATAATGTTCGCCATCACCTTATGCAACTATATTTTTTAAACATAGCAGATGTAAAGGTCCCTGTGCTATCCACGGCAACTGCTTTATCTTCAACTGGGGAATGAATTTTTATCTGTCGCATGTGAGTATCTCTGCCATTTTGATGGTTGGATAAAACTGCGATTTGCACCATGTATGTGCGAACAGGTCTGTCGTGAATGTCCTTTAAAGGAATAAGAAGCCACCCAGTGGGTTCATGAAGATCCACAACTTCAATTTCTTGAAGATCATTAAAATGTGTGCCACAGCGTATGGAGATTCTGTAGGTGAAGAGGAAAAACGAGTTATTTAACATTTAACAAGTAATATAAATTCCATGACTGGCACTGAATAACCTTACTGCTTCTAGACTTGCTTTTAAACCTACTTTTATAATATCGCGCATTAAAGGTTTTTGTGAAATAAACATTGAATGGCAATAATACAAGAAGTACTAACATATGTTATTTTGCAGATACAGGGGGTCCCCGTTTTAAGTCGTTTCGCTGTTACACCAGAGGCCAATAAAAAATAAATTATTAATAAATAATTTTTCGACATACCAGTTATCTAGATGCAAACCAACCACAGTAGTAAAGGTAAGCAGTACTGTATTATGTACTAACTATTTTTATGTAAAAGATTAAGAACTTAGATTTTTATTTTTCGATGTTTTAAACTATTTATTTTTAGAATTGGTGGGGACTCAGTTTCGAATTTAGGTATTTTTTGACTTGCATCAAATTCCGGTTTAGCTCAGCTGTCAGGAACGGAACCCTGGCGTAAAACAGGGACTCCCTGTATGATAAATTCTTGGACTTGCAACACTACTAACTTCTTCAACATTTTCCTTGCTGATAGAGAAAGCAGTTTCAGAGTCAACTGATTTTCTATAAAATATATGCTTTCTGGAGTAGCTTTATATATTTTCAGATGATCCATTTATGATATCCATGGCCAATGTACCATAATATTCTGACAAACCTGATAATTATAATCAAGTCTGCATGCTCTAATTTTTTTTTAAATTTAATATCATGGACTGTAGTCCAAGTTCTATTAGTATAAGGATTTATTTTTAAGTGCAGTTTAACAATATGCACCATTTCTAAATTTACCAATATTTTATATGAGTACAGAGCAAGATATTCTCTTTTGCCTTAAATAATGCAACTGAAGAGTAACATAATGATGGTTACATTGGGAGTATCACAAGAGATAAAAAACTGGAATACAATTTTGAGCAACTAAAATATTGTCTTTGAGGTTCCTTTCTCTTCCTATTAAACTACTAACCCTTCTTTTTGTCCATATTATTAGTCCAAAAGATTAAAGGAAAAGAATGACCAGGAAGAAATGATGTAGTGTGTATCAAATATTACTAGTTGTATCTTTAGCTACCAATTTTAATAGTAGGTTTCACTTAGAGTCCAAGCACTACAAGTAACTATATTATTTCAGTATGTCTATGACACCTAAAGCCCTTATGGGAATAGTGTATTCAACGTTTCTGGATGAACAGAACAGAAGGAAAAGTGAAATACTGAATATTTCATCATCATCATATCTTAAAATATATGTAAGTTCATGTTTGTAATGGTATATGACTAACCCCTGCATTAACATAAATTTATATAACTTATACAGAGTGTTGTAACTACAAGTTTCTAAAGCAAAAAATAGAGGGGTCTAATTGAACTCTGAAAAAATAAATGGCACATGAAGAAAAGAATACAGCGGTTTCAACACAAAGCATAATATTATATTTGTACCATATTGCAATTGTAATTATATAATCATACAGCTAATGAAAAAAGTATTAGTTACAAAAATTAATAGTTACCTGCTTGGTGTATAACTTTCATCCAATTTATAGTCTGCATAGATCCAGACATCTTGTATGGTCGTCTTTCTTCGGAACTGTATATTGACTAGATGGGGCTGGGGACCATCAGATTGCCAGTATGTATCTAAACAATCATCACGCAGCTGTTCCACACCAAAACCTTGATGTTACGGATTATGATCAATTACAGTGATATATACTACATTAATATACTAAATTATAAAGAAATGTAAACCAATACCTTTTATCTAACTAAGTACGGAGATAAGTTATGATTACAATGCAACTTGGTAACAAGGTAGCTATAGGCTTTGTTCCCATCTGCAAAACATATGAATGTAAATTTTGCATTTCATTCCTTAATTATATATACAATAACTAACAAAAACATTTTTCAGTAGAGTAGTATCCATGTTTATATGGTAGGTACAGCACAACACATGTCAATTGCATATTAGGAGCTCAGTAATTCAGCACTAAAGACTACTGTTTCTCTTAATTTCCACCGCAACAGCCAGAATAAATGTGACTTTTTACTGGTTTCCTGAAGTTTGATAATTTTTTTTCTTATTTCCAGTCTATTCTTAAACAATCATATACTGTACTGACATTATGTTTTATGTAGTAGTTAAGTGTCTTTAGACTAAGTACTGTACAGTACTTTTTTTTTACCTAAACACAACTTACAAACAATTCTACATACAAACCGAATTCTGGAACCAAACTCGTTCGCAAGTTAGGGAGAGTCTGTATCTATGATAAAAACTGAAATAGTTTACCATTTATCATACCTAAATTACACCGCATAGCTCTTTGAGGAGTGATCAAGGTATTTTTGGTACTGGTGAAAGTGGGTACAGACACTCCCCAACTTACGAATGAGTTAGGTTCCAGAAGTCTGTTTGTAAGTAGATTTGTTCATAAGTTGTGTTTAGGAAAAAAGAATACTGTACAGTACATACATAAGCAGTACTGTACAGTACCTAAAGACACTTAACTAGTATAGAAAACATGAGGTATACAGTATTATTGAATTTAAATACAGTAATAATAATGTAATAATACAGTATAATACAGCTATACATACATTAAGACACGGGTTGATAATGGGTATGTTTCTGTTCGTATCTGTGAATGTTCGTAAGTAGGGAGCTTCTGTACTTTGATTTGGCCACCTCCCTTACAAGAGGAATTGCAGTCAACGTATAGGTATGTATGTAACTTAACATTCCTTATTTAGCCATTTTCAATGATCAATTATTGTACACATAAAACTACAATCTTGCATCCTAAAATTTTTTTTTTCGGAAGGCTTCAAAGTATGGCCTCTGATTCTAGAACACTTTACAGCATAGTACTGGTACAGTAAAGAAAATAAGATTCACTAATTAACCACACAGGGAAATAATTTTTTGTCTTCTTCCCACTTCCTGAGTAAATATGTAACTACTTTAAAAGACTAATCCTTCATTTTACAGTAAGGCCTGCTGCTAGTCATTATCTCAAAAGATATAGATTTATTTTTTTATTTTTTACACAATAAGAGAATTGATAATAGTTTTGTTTAATAATGAATAGATGATTTGTTATCATTAATTTAATATACTGTAGTCTTAATACGTTAAAGATATAAAATGCTACGATTTATGAAGAAGTCTTCAAATTAACCCAAGGCAGCATTACTTTATGAAGAAAAGCTTGCCGTACATATTTCAACATTAAAATTTCAATAGATTATAGATCTATCACTATTAATGTACATGGGGTGATATGTCTAATCAAGGTATTCCAAATATGATAACACTGAATTATTAACGAAAATAGATATTCAGAGGGTGGAAAACAAACCTGGTGCTGCTCTACCAAAGGAAGGAGGGTACAGAACTAGATAATCCCATGCTACATCATTTACAATACTGTGCAGTGTATGAACACAGTCTGTCTATAAGAAATTACAATATACACTGTATGGTATATAAATACAAGAACTATTCAATAAGTAGTTTAAATATACAGTATCATAATTACCAAAATCAGATAAAGAGCTTATTGTAAAGTAGCAAGTTTAACAGAGACAAAATTATATCACAAACCTGGTTTGCATGACGATAGGGACCATACTGCTTGGTTTCCCACTTCACGTACTCGTCCTGTTCTCTCTTCACGAGCAGGATCCGGGTCTTCACCTGATATTCTTACTGAGCTGTTAAGTGATATCATTTTCCTGTAATATGTGAACATTATCGGATAGTATTTCAGTAATAAAATGATAATATCCAGGTTTGAAAACTGCGTTAAAAAAGTCTAAATGCAGATGAAGTGCCTACATATTTTTTCAATAATGATCTCTTAAAATGTGCAGAAAATCTATGGTTACAAAGTCTCAAGCAGACTACAGTACAGTATTCGTATATATTGGCTGACATGTTGTTACTGAAAACCCCATTTTATGTGTCACTGTTTGTCTTATTATGGGGACGAACACAAAAAAATTTAAGTTGAGGAATTAATGGTGGTTGCCTTTCCTAACACACAAGGTGGGCTTAATCACGGGTCAATCACCTTTAGATTTGAGAATTTTACCATTATTCTACTGTAATCCCCCTATATGTATATGTTACAGTTCAAATAAAGCCAGTAAATCGGGTATGCAAGGTAAAATTTTTCTGTTGTCTCCAAGCAAATTAAAAAAAAAAATAATTTTTAGCTCACACCGAGCTCTCTTCATATTGAGATCTTATGCAGGCTAAATTCCATTCATAGATATACAATTGTTACATGTTAAGTATCAATGTTTTTGTGACTCAAACAAAAACTGATCATTTTGGTGATGACACGGGCAAGATGGAATTCGATGCAGATAATTTTGGTTAAATACATTTTCTGGCTAACTGTAACTTCTTTCTTCTAACTATGCCTCTCCCATTTTACCCTAATCCTTTCTTCGTGCCTATGAGCAGTTTTGTCCTAAACCCACAGCAGAATTCATTAAGACAATTAACATATACTGTATTTATGCACATCTGGCCATAGAAAAAAAGATTTAAACAGTATTATATGTTTATTTTTGGAAACTTCGACTTTCGTGGGCTCCCAACCTAGCATTAAAATTAAAGTCAGAAATTAATATCAGGAATGTGGGAGGTTAGGTTAGGCTGATCTTCAATAACTGCATCGTCTAAGTAAAGAGGTTAATAATTATAATTATCCACAAAAGTGTAATTTATACCGATAAATTATGTTGAACAACTGTAGAAAACCGGGGTTCATTAAAGTTAAAACATATGTGGGAATTACAGCGATACAACCTTCTCTTGGGACCGCATGTATGACCTCTGTACCAATTAGTTATTGTGTCCAGTAATAAATTCTAAATTACAGTGCAAAGTTCCCATCTAACCTTTATGTAAGCAAACTTAGGAAATTAGAGGGGAACTTTGCTCTGTAATTCAGAATTTATTATTTCGAAACTATAACTCTGTTATTATTCATTTGTATCTTCATCAAAATACAAACATTACTTGAACTGAGTGAATAGAAGAAATATCAATATACATATCCTGGGTGAAGTCTAAAATTCACAAAAACCGTTTCTTTCCGATTGTTCCAAAACACAATTACTCAAAACTTAAAGAAATATGTCATGTCAACGACAGTCTCCAATTATAGACAAATATCTCACCTAGAAAAAACTATAAAACAAATAAACAGGATATCTCAAAACAACACAAACAACACTAGACCAAATAACATTCGAAATACTGTAGTTACATTGTTAATGGCAATTACGGCGTCACAAAGACATGTTTTGGTTCTTGTATGCATATAGAGTCGGCCTTTGCATCGCTTCTCTTCTAATCTTTTATAACAAGCAATATCACCTCACTTTTAGGAGAACAGCCGCGATTAAGCCCACTGTAGGGCGCTGGGAAGGACATCCAGCTTCAGTTCCCCAACCACACTCTGTCTGCGTCCATCCCCATATTGTGGACTAATAGTGACACATAAAACGAAGATTAATAGCACCTCACTTTAGACTGACTATGTAAGAGATAAATAAATCAGCACCGTATTATGTAGTGCTGAATATCTAAAAGCTCTTAAAATTCTTGCGCCCTTAAAATGACATAACCTAATTATGATAAATGGAAAACGAAACAATTGTAGTCGCCGTGGCTCAACCGGTAGCGTCCGCGACTCTGAGGCGTCAGGTCGAGGGTTCGCGCCCCGTCACGGTCTGAGGTTCGCAAGGGCATGCACTCAGGGTAAGGATTACATCTGCTAAAACAAGTCCTTCGCAAGAAGGCAACCGTCCTAGCCCTTGGTTGAAAAGGGAGTCCGTGGCGTAAAAACCAGAACCGGAAAACGAAACAATGTTGACTGTGGTAGTGACATCACATTTTAACGTAGTTTAAAGTACAATATAAATCATCATCATAAAGATGAGATTGACAAGGGGGGGGGAACTCAGTGTATATATCTATATTTGTAATTGATCCAGCGCTATAGCTTCATGCAGGGAAATATTATTTTTATGCGATATTAATATACAATTAGCAGGTTATATTTTTTTCAACAAAAGTTTCAAAAGTCCATTGTTAATTAGATATTTCTTATCCACACTATTTTTGTTTCAGGAAAACGGTATGCATGTGAAAAATGTTACAACACTTGCCACCCTTGTGAAGAGTATGCAAAGTACCATATGAAGAGTCACTGTTTTTGGATACTAAATTGCTTTTTTTTTCTTTTTTTTTATTAGCAATGACGTACTGGGTACGCTTACCATATGATTCTATTGAATTATCATGATCATCATTATTATGCACAAGTTAAATAACAGAAAAATGTTCACATATGAAAATGCTATATATTTTTATCTATTAAAAACAACAGAACTTAATTATATATATATATATATATATATATATATATATATATATATATATATATATATATATATATATATATATATATATATATATATATATATATATATATATATATATATATATATATATATATATATATATATATATATATATATATATATATATATATATATATATATATATATATATATATATATATTATATTTATGTATTTATGTATTTATTTTTTTTTCTCCCAATAAGAGGATGTAATGAACGTATTTCAATAACTCCGAGTCCGATGCTTCCTTGTCTACTCTCAGTGTTTGTTTGTGATTAATGTAGTTGACATATTTGTGTTGAGAGAACTTTCAGTGAAAGAACTGCGATTTGTTTGACAGTTTAGTGTCGGGATAGTTTAGAATTTATACCTTAGACATTTTTGTCTTCGTCAAATTGGTGAGTGATGAGCAAAACGCTAATTTTGCAGGCCATGTACAGTCAATTTGGAGTCACTGAAATCGACATTGTAAGAGCTTTAGTCGTTTCTATTCTTTATATATGTATGATAAATGTTAACTTTCACACCCCAGTGAGTTGTCTAGAAATATTAAAACACTGAAATATATCCAAAGCAACTAATAAAACAATAAATTCAACTGTCAGCTCCTATTTTAAGTTGGGATGAATCAACCTTAATAACCTAACCAAATCTAACTTTATTCGTTAATATCATGAAATTTTTATCATAATTAGGAGCGTGAGATAAAAAATAAAAATAAACTGCAAGACAATCATTACAATTATCAACTCATTACATAACTGGTGGTGAGCAAACCTTACTTAACCAAACCTAACCCAGTGTACTAAATTTCATGATATTTTTTCCTAAATGGGGGTATGAAAGTAATTTTTTTACCAAAATTATCTACAGTTTTCGTATACTATTGATGTATTAAATATGTTACAACTGAAGTACTTAAATCTAACACAGGACTTCTTTGTCCTAACCTAATAAGGAGGACATAATTTCCAATTATTTTACACGCTTAATGACATTGCTCTGTCAGTTCTAGATACTCTATTCTAGATACATCAATCATACTTCTCAAACACCTCATCTCCATTACGGTCAACTTGTTCTTTTCATCCTCTCTTGCATTTCAAGTCTCTGCTCCATACAATGCTGTCAGCACAATCACACCTTCATATATGCTTCTCTTTGCATTCATTCCCAGATACCTTATTTCTCATCATATCATGCAACTCTCCTAGACATTTACTCACTTAATTCACTCTATGACTTAGGAATCGTCCCTTTTCAGAAACATTCAATCGATAACCTAACCATCCATTCTAGCCAATGACTTCCCATCTTTTGACAAGCATTCTACATGACATTCATCTATCCCTGATACTTTACCTGCTTTCATTGATGTCAATGCCAAATATACCTCTTCTTTTGTTTTTTCGCAATCATTCTCATCACCTAACATTGGCATTTTCCATTCATTTCCCACAGCCACTATCTCTGCCTCTCTAACTTCTTCCTCAATTAGCAGTTCCATGAAATATTCAGCCCATCTCTCTCTCACCTTAATTTCATCTACTAGCAATTATCAATCTGCTACTATTACCCTCTCCTCCCTACCAGACTCACCTTTCTGCGCTCTTTTCACTTCCTTCCAAATTATCTTTTCCTTCGTTTCAAAATTCCCAGACAAGCACCTACTCTACCTTACATTTGCTTCTCTCTTTGCCTCCTTCATTAGATGCTTCACTAACCTCCACTTTGCACTGTGCCTTTCATATGCCTCCACATTACCTATCTTCAACCATAACTCAAGAACCAGACTTTTTTCAGCCATAACTGCACTCGCCTCCTTATTCCATCATTCACAACCTTACTTTTTTACTTCCATCAATTTGTCTCCTTCCATACATTGCCTCTGCACACTTCATGACTTCTTCCTTGAAACAACTCCATTCCTCTTATACTCCCTCTTCCACTTACTCTTTCACTACATTCCACACATTCCTCAGACTAACCTTATGCTCACAGTCTTTCTCTTTCTTATTCATTTAACTCACTTTTAGCACCCCCCCCTTCCTATCTCGCTTCTCATCTTTGTCCACTTTTCTCCCACTCTCATTGTACTTTCCACTAAATACTGATCGGATATTGCACCACTAAGTCCTCTCGGTACATTCACATCCAATTCTTTTCCAATTACTCTTCCTTCAACCTCAACATAATCCATTAATGCTCTGTCAACTACTCTACAATTTTCTACTATGACCCATGCATACTTGTGCACATCCTTCTTTGTTATTACATTATTGGAAATCAACATCTCTCTCAAAACACATTTCTATCATTTTCTCTCCACACTCATTCCTACCAGGTGCTCCATGCTCCCCAATAACACCATCCACTGGCTCATTCCCTACTCTAACATTCAAATCTCCCATCAACACCACATTCATATTCATTCCCAAATCTTTCACACATTCGTTCAATTTCATCCAAAATTCTTCTCTTTCTTCCTCACTTCTTTCACTGCCAGGGCCATATGCACTCACAAACTCCCAAACCTCCCTTCCCAGTCCCATTTTAGCCACTATTATTCTAGATGATACTGCCTTTCATTCCACCACACACTTATTTATCTCTTTACTCTACCTACCACACTCCCAAATGTCACCTCACCATTCCCTTTCATCTTAGTTTTGCTCAGTGCAAGCACATCCATCTCTCTCTCCACACACGTACAGGGGGCAATTCGAGAATGTGTTATTAGCAGAGAATTTTATTCTAGTGAGTCTGTGTGAGTGTGTGTGCGAGTTAATGCATACGATACACATACACTGTGCATACATAAAAATATTTGTGTGTGTGTATATACATGTGTAATTGGTCCACAAGGTACTTTCCGACTCCCCGCACCCGCGAGACATGATTTTAGAGATGCTTAGGTGGGGCATGCCCCCCCCAAAAAAATAAAAATGGTTGGGAACCACTGACTTACACCACAACCACACACATACACGCGCGCACACACACAGAGACAGACAGACAGACAGACAGACAGACAGACATAAATACATACATACATATACATATACACATACATATACACATACACATACACATACATATACATACACATACATACATATACATACATATACATACATATATATATATATATATATATATATATATATATATATATATATATATATATATATATATATATATATGGAAGGAAAAGCCCATTAAATAAAACAACGAAAATATATATATATAAAGTACTTATTAATTTCGTGACCTAAGCTGGTCACCTTATCAAAGTACTTTGATAAGGTGACCAGCTTAGGTCACGAAATTAATAAGTACTTTATATATATATATTTTCGTTGTTTTATTTAATGGGCTTTTCCTTCCAGTTTAGACTGTATGTTAACAGTTCAGTGTTATTAATATATATATATATATATATATATATATATATATATATATATATATATATATATATATATATATATATATATATATATATATATATATATATATATATATATATATATATATATATATATATATATATATATATATATATATATATATATATATATATATATATATATATATATATATATATATATATATATATATATATATATGCACTTCAAGTTTGAGCCTAATGCTAGTGTTTAGTCAGTCTCCAACGGTAAGCACATTTAATACTACACTAAAAAAAATTCTTCTGAAATAATGCTTTGTCCTCAATGCAATGAAAAGTGGCTAGTAAAGGTTAGGCTAACGTTAACTAGCCAATTTTTATTACAATGAGGACAAAGCATTATTTCAGAAGAATTTTTTGTAGTGTAGTTTTAAATGTGATTACCTTTGGAAATTGGTTAAAGACTATCATTAGGTTAAACCATATACTGATTACCCAATTATTATCTTAATGATTACCATAAAAATAGAAAAATACATGAATATTTTAATTAAGGTATATATTTACTCTTACACACCACTAAATAGTTAATACTTGACATTTGAATTATCCAGTGATTTCTTCAACCCTTTTTTTTTTATCTTCTTTGAGATGCTAAAGTAAAAAGATAGGTGCGATTAGGAAATTTACTTGTGGTTTTAGACATTCAGGAATTGATCAACTCGTTAAGTGTATAAGCATAAAATTTTGCAATTTTATTTTGCTGTGCCATGTGTCACATTAAGTCTTCGTTCGAACTGAGGTAGACAGAAACAGGTTGGAGCTGGGGAATTAAAGCTGGATGTCCTTCCAAGCGACCCGCGATAGTATCGAACTTGTGTGGGTTGGTCTCATCACTTTCCGCTCTACCAGAGAGCTGCCATAAATGCAGAGATATTTTACGTATTTTATCGTGGTAAACTTAATGGAAGCTGCCACCGTATATTTTATGAGTGTCACATAGACAGTAAAATAGCTTGAAATGTCCCATTAATCAAGGTTATGTGTTTAACTTCCACATTTAAGTTAGGTTATACAATAAGGTGTTGTATTTACGATCTATATACACTAAGCGTTAGAAAAAATATTCTGAAATAGTTTAGCGCAGTGATGAATATGGCAGTGATAATGTGTCAGCTAGGGAGGGGGGGTCTTGTATTGCATGTTCTCCTTCTCTTATGTTTTATCTTTTACAGATTTTTATATTTTCGACGAATTTTTGATTCAATGTTTTATTGATGATTTTATTAATTAATTGATCTATTAATTATTATTTTTATTTTATTTTATGTATATTTTCTATTTATTTTTCATTTGTTTATTTGTGTATTTACCTACTTATTTATCTATTTATCATTTATTTATTGGTTCATTTAAATTTTTATTTGTTTCTTGTATAATTTCATCTATTTACTTATATATATATATATATATATATATATATATATATATATATATATATATATATATATATATATATA
>JAXCGZ010010058.1:32500-51554 GCA_037179515.1 Halocaridina rubra | reverse complement strand
TACACCTCCCTGTAAACCATGTTCAATTCTTGGTTTTATATCCATTTGAAGCATTATTTGTATGAACTCATGTAATGTCTGACGCCTTGGCGCAATAAATTAATAAAATAAAATAATCTCTCTCTCTCTCTCTCTCTCTCTCTCTCTCTCTCTCTCTCTTTATCTATCTATCTATCTATCTATCTATCTATCTGTGTACGTGTGTGTTTATGAAGTGGATGAGTTCAGAGTAGTTACATCATTATTAATCTCTCTCTCTCTCTCTCTCTCTCTCTCTCTCTCTCTCTCTCTCTCTCTCTCTCTCTCTCTCTCTCTCTCTCTCTCTCTCTCTCTCTCTCTCTCTCTCTCTCTCTCTCTCTGACACACACACGAACACTATCAAACTGAGATAAGCATTGTGTGAGAGACATCACTGTGTCTTTCGCCAAAGATTAGAGATATGATATTGTCGATAATAATAATAAAAAAAAGTCAGCCTTATGATTTCATATATTTTCATTATCTGTTCATAGTCATCTGTCTTTGAGGAAAATAACCATTAAATTCTTTCTTTTTAATATTGAAATGCATTTTGCTTTTTGAAGTGTATTTTAGATTGGTGAATCGGGTAAAGATTAATGACCTTTAGTGCTTTCGGAAACATTTGAATTGTTTCAGAGAATGATTTAATAAACTTGGACTTCTAAAAGCAACATATGATAATATAATAACAACGATATTTAAGATAATAAGATAAACACTAGTTAATTTAACAATGTATTATGCTTTGCTTTTCATACCGATATTTTAAGAATATTTTGGTTCATATTCTTGAGTTTTATTCTTGACGATGTGGACACTGTAAGGTTGTGTCTGTACACAGTAATTCAGGTGACTGTTGTTTACATAAGAAAATATTTTCCTGTAATATCTTACACGTGTTGAATATGATTTTCGCTCATGTTTTAAATGTACCAAAACTGCTTCATCATGTCTCTATAATGCTTGCTTTTCCTTCACGCATTCTGGATTCCTCAGGTTTAAGCCAACTCACTCGTGTTGGCCAATAGAACCACAACGAGGAAGTAGAAGAGATGGCGAGAGACTGTTAGAGGAAAAGGAGGAAAACATTGATGCAGAAAAGTGAGGAAAAATAGTAGTTGAAAGGGAAGGCGAAGAACATAATCCCAATGTACAGTTACTAGTACAATAGAGAGAGAGAGAGAGAGAGAGAGAGAGAGAGAGAGAGAGAGAGAGAGGAGAGAGAGAGAGAGAGAGAGAGAGAGAGAGAGAGAGAGAGAGAGAGAGAGACGGCATTGTAATTGCAGTTGGTGATCGTATGTGAGCTTTGTTCCGGTTCCGGTTTTACGTCACGGACCCCTTTTCTACCAAGGGCTAGGACGGTTGCCTTCTTGCGATGGACTTCTTTTGGCAGATGTAATCGTTACCCCGAGTGCATGCCCTTGCTAACCTCAGACCGTGACTGGGCGCGAAAATAATAACACGCATACATTTATTTCTATTATACAGTAGTTGTTCTGTTACAAAACTAAGAATAAGTAGACACGTAACTGAACACATACGTAACAGGGTGATACATAACTTAAAGTGACCAGAATAATAATAATAATAATAATAATAATAATAATAGCCATTAAAACACAAATAAATAAATTGCTCATTCCTTCGGCAGCTTTCCGTGGAAAAAATTAGGATTTGTTCTTGTGTTACTATAAATTTCCATTCGAATGGGGGTAGACACAGACAGGTTGGAGTTGGGGAATTAAGGTTGGATCATTATTCCGTCTAAACTATTTGTATCAAATACCCATATCTGTCTGTCTGTCTGATTCTCCGTTTACTTCCGTTTCAACCTCATGAAAACCACGTGTTCAGGGCTGCAGAGAATCAGTTGCGTGGCCCACGTATTTTCAGAATTTGGGTCAGAGGGTGGCACCCAATCATCATGCCAGGCCGTATTCTTAGAATATGGATGTTCTTAAGAAATTACTTGCATATTATACAATATATACCTATTTGAATATAAACAGTATATATATATATATATATATATATATATATATATATATATATATATATATATATATATATATATATATATATATATATATATATATATATATATATATATATATATATATATATATATATTAGAATTTTTTTTCCCTGAGCTCTGACGTCTGGATTGTAATTTTAAGTACGTGGCTTGATTTTTTTTTTAGTTCAAACATGTTTTGAACTTAGTTACATATGTATCAGAAATATCAAAATAGTGTTACCTTTCAACTTAAGAGGATTTATTTAGAGACCTCCAGCTGGACTGAGTGTTAAATTTTGTACTGGCTATATTTTAGCTTGTGTTTTGGCTATATTTCCGCTAAGTGCTTTGTAATGCAATGCATCGAACCGTTTTTATTACGCCGTAACTTATTGATTTTGGTGAACTTTTGGACCTTAAGTTCCATATTGAATGAATAACCACACACACACACGCACAAACACACACACATAAAGGCAAATACTACAACTGAGAGTCTGTTGGACGTGTGAATAAGACTGGCCATAATAATTTGATATTAAGTCTTCATTCACTTACGGTTGTTTACTATACTTAATACTAGACCGAATATTCTGGCGTATTCGTTATTCATCTCTTATTATCCCTCAGCGTCTGACATTTCACAACAATCCTCATCTCTGTTTTTCATTCCTTTATGTTTTCTTGGTGCCCTGGCCCGATGAGGGCAATTTTCTTTACCCGTCCTGGTGTCACACTCATATTTAGAAGGCATAATCACTGTTTTTGGTAAAATGCTAAATGGACAATATTTTTTCTACACCCAAAAATTTTAGACTCAAGAATGTCTATAAAATTTTAAAGCCCCACTTGTGATATTCTGACAAAGAGAAAAGTGAAATATGTTAATCTCTTTGTTTATATATTGACAAACACACATAGTATATTAAATGTTTTTTTCATAATGAAAAAGGTATGATTAGTGTTTCTTTGTGTTGAACTGTTTCTTTTTTATTTATATATTTTCTTGTGATTTGTTTTCTGTTATTTTTTCGTGTATAGTTCATTCTGTCATAGGTCAATTTTTACACAAGATGTGTTCTTGACCTTCATCATCTTTCTCTTTCATTATTTTATAAATATCTTTTTTGACACATCTGGTCTCTCTCTCTCTCTCTCTCTCTCTCTCTCTCTCTCTCTCTCTCTCTCTCTCTCTCTCTCTCTCTCTCTCTCTCTCTCTCTCTCTCTCTCTCTCTCTCTCTCTCTCTCTCTCTCTCTCTCTCTCTCTCTCTCTCACATAAATAGCATGGACATATTGAGTAAGTACCAGCTCTTGAGTAGATACAGATTTGTATGGTTTAGACAAAAATAAGAAAAATCCATCAGTGTACGATTTTTTTTTTAGCAATAGACGTCAGTATCCCTTATCACTCTCTAGTTCTTGCTATTGTGAGAAAGTCTAGTTACATATTAGGGTTAATGTTAGTTTTATTCACCTTACCATAATTCGTAATAAGATGCACCCTATTAATGCATGTGAGGCCTCAAATTTGAGTTCGATTAGGTTAATTGGGATAGGTTACTTAGATTACTAATAGTTCAAAGATAGATGGGATGCTTAAAACGAATCTTTACCCATATCAGTCATTATCAGTAATTTTAAGCTTATTTTAAGTGTGGGTCATGTATTGGTGACTATCCAGAAAGAGAATGGACCGATATGTACCATGCTGGTAGTTCTAAAAGAGGGTTAAAATTATCTTTACTGAGTTTGGGATTTGTTCATTTTATACTAGATTCGCTTGTGACAATAATAATCTTAGCTCTTTCTTTATAATTTAAGAGATATTACAGAGTGCATATTAAAATATGATAATTTTAAATGCTCTTGATATAGTTATATAATAATATTTAAACAATTTTATTATACGTATACACATACTGTACAGTGCTCTCAATTCCAATCATAAGTTGGTGGCCAAGTCAAAGCTCACATTCACCAGAAGCCAAATATGCCTTGATCTTTCCTCCTAGCTCCTTGGGAATAAAGGGTTGCCACAATACGTTAGAGTATATTACAGCATATTTTATCATTCTGTTATGCACAAAAATAAGAAAAATCCATCAGTGTACGATTTTTTTTTAGCAATAGACGTCAGTATCCCTTATCACTCTCTAGTTCTTGCTATTGTGAGAAAGTCTAGTTACATATTAGGGTTAATGTTAGTTTTATTCACCTTACCATAATTCGTAATAAGATGCACCCTATTAATGCATGTGAGGCCTCAAATTTGAGTTCGATTAGGTTAATTGGGATAGGTTACTTAGATTACTAATAGTTCAAAGATAGATGGGATGCTTAAAACGAATCTTTACCCATATCAGTCATTATCAGTAATTTTAAGCTTATTTTAAGTGTGGGTCATGTATTGGTGACTATCCAGAAAGAGAATGGACCGATATGTACCATGCTGGTAGTTCTAAAAGAGGGTTAAAATTATCTTTACTGAGTTTGGGATTTGTTCATTTTATACTAGATTCGCTTGTGACAATAATAATCTTAGCTCTTTCTTTATAATTTAAGAGATATTACAGAGTGCATATTAAAATATGATAATTTTAAATGCTCTTGATATAGTTATATAATAATATTTAAACAATTTTATTATACGTATACACATACTGTACAGTGCTCTCAATTCCAATCATAAGTTGGTGGCCAAGTCAAAGCTCACATTCACCAGAAGCCAAATATGCCTTGATCTTTCCTCCTAGCTCCTTGGGAATAAAGGGTTGCCACAATACGTTAGAGTATATTACAGCATATTTTATCATTCTGTTATGCAGCAGGAGATTATTATTTTTACACCTTTGTGACCTCTCACCTGACGACAGGAATGAAAAAGACCCTCTCGTGTGATAAGCCATTAGGTTGCTAACCCATAGCTTTAATCTCAATAGAGTTGATTTTATGTGGAACAGAGACTGATAAGACAATAGAACAAAAGCTGATAAGCATTTTTTTTCTAAGAAACAAGAATTACTGTACTTGTTTTTGTAGCTTATGTTAGGAAGGGCATTATGCCCTGAACAATGCTCGAGATAATGAAGATACTGATCCATCATTGATCTTGACACCTTGAGTATTACTTGAATAGACTGCAGAGATGACATGACTTATCACTTTTGGCACACCAGTACAGTGTCCTCTCCCGTTCCCGAGATCAGTAGTCACATTTACTTAAAATGAGTTTGAAGTGAGGGAAAAGCAAGTGCAGTGGTAATAGTTTATTTAGGGATGACCTGACTGTGACAGTTATTACATTTGACGGGACCCTGTCTATCCAGGTCAAACTCTTATGGCTAACTGTCTGCAGAAACCTCTGCTCCCAACATATTGACTACGGTAGGATGCGCACTGTGTTTGTAATGGCTTTTACTTGTATTTTTATGTAGCTAAAATTAGGTTGGTACTCGTGTATCAAAATGATCTCTATGTAAATGGACAACAGAGTCCATCTCATCCCTTAGAATAGCAAACTAAAGAAATAGAACTTCATATCTGGTATTTATCTTTTTAATTGCAGGTTGTCCGTTAGCTCTAAAAATATAATTTGAAACTAATTACTAATAAACCTTTAATAGTTATTATTTAGTTGTTAAAATAGAGTTTCTTTGGGTGCAGTTCTTCTCGCATCATAGTTTAGCCTGTAAAAATTGGAGAGCTCATCTATACTGTATACAGTATATGTTTTGGCTTTATATAGGTCTGTTTTCTTTTTTATTTCATCTTTTACAATAGGGTATATTTTTTTAGATGTATGAAAGTAATACAGTGTGGGACTTGGGTATTAAGGCTGGATGGCCTTCCTAACACCCCACAATTGGCTCAATCGCAGACCCATCAACTCCCGAGTTAGTATTCTAACTGCTCGGCTACTGTGGTCCCCCATTTAGATGTATGAAAGTAATTTAAATAATTTTGTTTCCATTTCAGTTGGTGCGAACGACTGCAGACCTCTTCCGACTACTCCCTTTCTCTGTATTTATTATCGTACCCTTTATGGAGCTACTGCTTCCAGTCGCCATCAAGCTGTTTCCAGGTATGCTGCCTTCAACGTTTGAGACAGCAAACGAAAAGGTAAGGTTGACACGTCTACATTAATGCTTGTTTTGTAGAGGCATAAATGTAGTCTTGTAATGATATGATACATGGAGGGAAATTTCTTGTTTTTGTGTTGCTGTTTCTATTCTAAAAAAATGAACTACTCACACTTTAAAAGGGTAATAAAAAAGTGCTTAGTATCTGTCAGTTCTTAGTATCATTAATATATAGCTATATGTACTTTTAAAAGGGTAACTATGTATGATATATACTTTTATCCTAAAACTTACCAAACATTTTGGCAGGTTCTAGTAGATCCATTGTAAGATGAAGATAACTCTCTTAAGACTACATGGGCGGCATATGATTATTTTTTCATTTAATTCACGTAAATTCAAAACCACATTGGGTTAGTCTGAGTAAGTTGAGGGTAGAGTGTATGTCTTTGATATATATTTCTATCTTTCTCACTGTCTTCAGCTTTCACCCATTTCTATATGGGGTAGCTAGCCTTTTCCACCTTTTCCTGTATTGCGAATCATGTTCCCTTGACCCTTTATCCTGCATGTCATTTGCTAAATTATCCTGTCATGGGACCTTCAGCCTTCTCTTCCTCGCCTTTCCTCCACTTCCATATCCATAATCCACCTACACACATCATCTTCTCTTTGCATTACTTGGCCAAATCCCTGCAATCTTTATTGTACTTTCCTTGATGCATATTTATTTATATCAAATTAAGGTATGATGGAGAAAGTTTATTCTAAATACTATTTGGATGATTTCAGGAAGCCAAGTTGAAAAAGACATTGAAATCCAAGCTTG
The DNA here is from genome assembly GCA_037179515.1 of Halocaridina rubra. Taxonomy (NCBI): domain Eukaryota; kingdom Metazoa; phylum Arthropoda; class Malacostraca; order Decapoda; family Atyidae; genus Halocaridina; species Halocaridina rubra. Next base: position 44,607 of record JAXCGZ010010058.1, on the reverse strand, counting down.
AGATGGCGAAGTTCCTTCAACAGACGTTAGATAACATGGCTGTGCAAGCGAAGGGACACCGTTCAGAAAGTGCCAAAGAATTCGTCCTGTTTTTTGAAAAGGTCTTTACTTAAGCTGCTACTTCTATTATCTTATATGTTTTCTTGGTGCCCAGACCCGATGAGGGCAATTTTTCTTTTACCGTTGTAATGTCACCATCCCAAAATAAAAAAAAATAGATATTTCCGTATTTTATACACACATGCTTGGGAACTTATGCAATTAGGAATTTTTGTTACTTTATTCTCAGAATTTGAAGGCATGGAAAGAATAGATTTTTATTCAGCAAACTTAGATGCTGATTTAGTTAAAATTTTAGTGGTATAATGCCTTTATTAAGCATAATGAGTGGAACCATTTAAATGCTTTATTTTTTCTATCTTCACTTTTTCCTTTTACTTACCACTGACTAGAGTCATCTGGTTTATAGTCTTTGGCATTATGTAATATAATAATAATAATAATAATAATAATAATAGTAATAATAATGATAAAAATAATTATTTCAGGTACAGAAAACTGGAGAACAAGTCAGTAATGAAGAAATTTTAAAGTTCAGCAAATTGTTTGAGGACGAGATTACTCTTGATTCACTCTCTCGACCACAGTTGGTAGCCCTGTGTCAACTTCTGGAAATGCAACCCTTTGGTACCAACAACTTCCTCAGGTTCCAGTTACGAATGAAACTGAGAACTCTGGCTGCAGATGATAAGGTGAGTGCCTCTCAAAATTGAGGATATATTGTATTGAAGTTTCTGGGGCCATGATAGTGCAGTGGTTAGAGTACCCAACTAGGGAGGTGACATACCCATGTTCGAGTCCATTGTGGGATGTTAGGAAGGGCAGCCTGATGTAATTACCCAGCTGTAGCCTGTGTCCACCATCATTCAAATAGAATATGATAATGATGTAATATGGCAGACAACATCAAGATTTTTATAGTCTTTGTTCTTTCATATCTCTTTACCCTAATTTTATCAATTGGTTAGAATGCTCGACTCAGAACTGTCAAACCTGCATTCGAACCTACTGCAGGGCACTGGGAAGGGCATTCAACCTTAATTCCTCAGCTCAAACTTGTCTTTGTCCACCCCCATTCGAATGGGAACAATAGTGATAAAAATGATATAGAATTAAAAGTATTGTATATCCTTGTGTCCTTTGCCTGGAATATTCTAGGCTTCTTCTGTACTGCCAAACTGTAGCTTTATTAAGGACAGTTATCCTCCCTCATTCAAGTTGTACCCAGTGTCCAGACTCATTACAGAAATAGTTTTCATCATTACATAGTCTGTATCACCCAGATTCAGTTTTCTTAGAATGAGGTTGTCCAGTTCATATGAATTTTAGTTTGAAACTAGGGGACTGGTTAGAGCACTCTTCTCTGAAAGTGACAAACCCGTGTCAGAGCCCACCATGAGACATTAGGAAAACCATCTGGCCTTAATTCTTCAAGCTCCAACCTGGTCCATCCCCATTCAAATGAGGATTCATAGTAACATAAAATGGTAGACAACTCTTGCATTCAGCTTACTTAGAAAATGTTATATTAGTGCAATCCACTCGGGAAATGACAGTCCCGTGTTCAAGCCAACAAGTTTTTGGAAAGGACACTCGTAAAATGGCAAAAAACGCTAGGAGATTAAACTTCCCTAGAAATTATTTGTTTTACTTAGTTGTGTTAATTGTTACTTTTATTGTCCTGGCTTTAATTTGCATACTGTATATGTGATATAAGGAAGATGTTTTGAATTTTGTATATTAGTGCTTTAACCATCCACAGAAAGTGATATTTGAAATTGTTAGAAAAAAAAAATTTATAATTATCTCTTGATGATAAATATGACAAATATATTTGTTGTAACAGCTTATATATGTATTGGAAATCTTTCTCCAATTTCGTTGCTTGTTGCAGTAAATCCTTTCAGTGAATCCTTGAGAAGGTGTTACTGTCAAGTAATGAAGAAGCTCATATTGAGCACATTTAATTTTTAACTCCCTGCTGATATTTATATGAGAATCAATAGAGTTTATTCACGTTTTGATTTATTTGTAATTCGTGTCTTATGGGTACTGATCATTCAAGGAGAAGGCATTTTATTTTCGGCTTACTGTAGATTTTTATTTGAGGAACCGAGATTTCATTCGTGTTAATGACATTGTGGTGCAGTGGTAATATACTGGTCACAGTTTTTATCTTGGCCTGGAGTTGGATTAGTTTTCACTGTCTCATGTCTGAATTGGTCATTTAATCTGGGGGTTGGTGATTTCCTTTTGGTCTACCTGATTATTCAACTTTTACCTGAAGATTACTGGCTACTCATGATTGGAGTGGGTGCTTGGGCAACTACTATATGGTATGCATTTAGTCAGGGTCTAGTGCTATTATTGTTCCTTGCCTCTGCCTTTAATTAGAGACCACAAACTTTTAAACCCTGTCTTACGGTACAGATCATTCAAGGAGAAGGTATTGATTCCCTGGCTGTGTGGGAATTACAACAAGCGTGTCGCACAAGAGGGATGAGAGCTTATGGTTTGTCGAAGGAGAGACTTCAATCGCAGCTTAGGCAATGGTTGGATCTCAGCCTAAATGAAAAAGTCCCTCCATCTTTGTTACTTCTCTCTCGAACGCTCTATCTGCCAGAGAGTGTTAGACCCTCTGATACTCTCGCTGCCACAATCTCCAAGTTGCCAGAGGAGGTAAGTTGGATATTCTACAACAATGTAAATCAACTTAAAAAAAATTTTATTGTAATGTTATATATCTTTATAAGGACATTTAACATTATAGGTAGACTATTTAAATTTTATGTAGTTTGATTATTTCATACTGTAATTGGATTTGATTCACAAATAGAAAAGAAAGAATAGAAGTCTGTTATATCTTTATAGATTTAGGTATTGTCTATGGCTTTTAACAGTAACACCCAATTTTAATAGCAGAAATGTAGTGTTAACTACTGATATAAAAAATAATGAACATACTTGTCTTTATCATAAATTACTTTAAATTGACTAGCTTAGTGGTTATTTAGCTAAAATTTCAAAATTAATTTGTGTCCCTTTATATTAAATTACCTTAAGTATTGTGTCCAGCCTTAGCTCCAGCATTTCTATGGAAATTGATAGTAGCATACAAACGGTATGCAGTATTACAACAGTATTGGTACCATCAACAATGAATTGTAAAATATTTTATGATATTGAGAGATAATTGTAAATTATATATTCAGTTGGTCTCGGTTTTGCGGTAAATATTTTACTTAAGAAGTACTAATGACTTTTAATACAATAGTTGTGAATGTAAATAAAAATTATGCTCTTATGGGGACAAGACTTAAAACGCACTCATATGTCTAGACTAGCCGCAGTCCCCTTTGTTATAAGGGTCCTGAGCCAAAACACGCATGCATTCACCAAAACTAATGAGCTTATGCACTTAAAATTTAAACAGATGACATTCGGATATTACTTTGTATCGCAACAATGCTTACAGTCCCCCATGTAAGGAGGGTGGCCAGAACTGAACAAGTTAATTTAAGATTCAACTTCACAACATTCTGATTATCATTTTTCTTGTGTTGTAGGTTGCCACACGCACCAAGGCAGCTATTGGAAAACGTGAGGGCAAAATTGACAACTTAACTCGTTTGGAAGTAATAAAGGCAGAAGAAAGGATGATCGCAGAGGACAAGATGGATCGCGAACGTCTTATAGAGGAAAAGAAGAAGCAGGGAGAAGTTGCCAAGAAGAAAGCGGAAGAAGTAAGATTTATGCGGAATATTCTGTGCTGTACAAAATGGGGAACAAATGTTATGAATGAAAATATATAGTGGATCTTGTAAAGAAGAGTAAGCCCAGAGCACTGTAAGGTTATTCATATTTACGAGGCAAGTCACCTAATCTAACCTAGCAATTTACAGGGATATTAAAATTTGCATGGGGTTTTGGGGGTTATTCATCTATACAAGATCCTTAATTAGCACCTATCATATAGGTGTCATATATTTTTTTTATATATATTCCTTTTCCTGCTTTCTACATTAAACTTTGCTTTATTGCTTTTTTTGCCCTTTCAGTTAGAAGGATGGTTACAATTTCCTATCTTCATCTCTTGGATTAGCTCTTCTGTTGCAGCAAAAAATAATTTCAGGGAGGCTGAATAGCCAGGCCTTGTCTATTCCTATTTGTTGGTCAGGTCATACAACATTTTGGAAATAATAGGAGTGAGGTATTCTCGTCTTAACCATGTGGATACCTTTGCACAATTCTTGAAGAAAGCTATATTATTATTATTTTTTTTTACTTATTTAGGAAGCACAGCGCCAAGGTGAGGCTTTGCAAAAGGCCGCTGAAGAAACTCAAGCTGACATTCTTTTGCAAGGTGTAGATGTAGCTCAGATTCCTTCTGCTAATAAGATACTGACAGAGGGTGTACAGGTGGCTAAAGCTACTGTGTCTGCAACAGGAGAGATTGAGGTTAGTTTGGACTTTAAGATAGCGATTTTCATACGTAGATATATATAGATACATTGTACAGTATTATGTATAAAGCAAAGTAGTATTGTAGAAGGAGCCAGGGTAGCTTAGTAGTAGTGCACGAGGCAGGAGGGAACTGACAGTGGTACAAGCCCACCATGTATCTATGGGAAGGGCATTGTCTTATTTTCCCAGCTCCAACGTCTCTGTGTCCTCCTCAGTTCATGGGGACTAAGTTTGACACAAACAGTGCCCAGGTAGTATACCAAAGCCGACTTTCTTAATAAGAGAATATCTTAGTGTGAATACTGAGGAAGAAAAGGCTATAAAGAGTGTTATACTGAGGAAGAGATACTACTGTGTTAACAGGTAGGATTCGTTTTGCGTTTCCGAATAGGGATGGAAGATATGCCGGACTGTTTAGAGTATGGAAGGCTAACATATTAAGGTTACCAGGCATTGCGAGGTTGATCACCCATACAGCGTTGTCTATGGAAAATAACATTGTGTCCAAGTTTAGTCAAACTTGTGCAAAGCGATTATTTGCCCAGTATAAATGAGAATATTAATAGCAACCTCTCCTGAAAGAGAAGGGGAAGATGAAAAGTATGAATTGTGTTAGCGGATATGAGGCAAATGTGGTCAGTTTAGGAATATAAATAGTCTTTAAACCCTGAAGAAGTTTAGTATTAGTCATTGGGATGTATACAAAAGAAAATGGATGTTAGGTAGTGGAAATTAGGATGAAGATTCTTCGAAGCATCTAGTTTTTGAGCCAATAGAACTTCAGACGTTTAAATTAGGCATAACATTTCTTTTTATTAGACTTTGATGGTAACTTTTTAGAATTATAATGGAATAATATGAATATATCAGTACTAAGTTGTAGCATGTTATATAGTTGTATTTTTTCTTTTTCTCTTCATTTCCTCACCAGTTTCTTTCCCAACTGGAGCCATCTGGTGCATAATCTGACTTTATCCAGCCAGGCTTGTTGCTTGCCTCATAATAATAATATAGTTACAATAGGCTCTATCTTGAAAGAATCTTTTAAAAGAGTATGCACTTGAGACCTAATGCAGATGAAAGGAAACGAAAATTTAGATATGATTTACTTACAAACTTAAATGGCCTGGAATTTATATTAATAATCATGAATGTCTTTTTGGATCTTGCATAGAAGAGTAACCCCAGGGTGATCAAGAGTTATTCATATTTACATGGTAAGTCACTTAACCTAACTTCTTAATTTATGGAGTTTTTTTGCTTGATGTTACTCATCTCTATAAGATCCGTCAGTCTTCTCTAACCTTCTTTTATATGACAATAGAAAAGTATCGTCTGGGATATGTATTATAGATATTGTAATAATGATAACTGGTATTCATATTGGGAGTAGCAGTAACTCTGTGGTAAATCTCGCAAGTCGGGAAATGACTTAATATGGGTTCAATCTCATCGTTGGGTGATACAAAGGGCATCCAGCTTTAATCCCTCAGGTACCAATATGTCTGTGTCCACCTCCATTTGAATGGGGACTAATTATGACGCATAAAATGGTGTTACTTTACTCATTATTCCAGAAGATGGACAAGGAAGAACTAGTTGATCAAGCTCCAGTTGTTAAAGATAAGGCTGAAGTACTATCTGAAGAACCTCCTAAGCAAGTTGAAGAACCTGTCTCTGTGAAACCTGCAGAGGTGAGAAGTTAATGATTACTTTCAAGTATCGTTTTGTGTTTTAGGGGACCTTGGTAGTGCTGTAGTTAGAACATTCAACTCAGGAGGTGAAAGACCCACAATCAATACTGTATGGTCTTAATCCCCCACCTCCAATTTGTTTTTTGTTCACCCTCATAATGGGGATTAATAGTGAGACATAAAATGGCAAACAACATTTTCTGTTTTAGCTATTGGGTAATGATTTATAAAGTTAATGATACTTATTTGTATGTCATTTGGATATGAAATCAACAAACTGCCTTTTTAATTTATTAATACTGTACTACTGGTTGTGGACTGCAGTTTGGCAGTTATTACAGCGCATGACTTGGGAAATGACAAACCCGCACGAACCCAAGGGAGGGCATTAGGAAGGAGATTCAGCCTTTATTCCCCAGCTCCAACTTGTCAGTTTCCACTTCCACTTGAACATGGATAGGGTGTAACTTCTTTTAAGGCCTGGGGCATAGTGGCTCAATGCCATCTTCTAGTAGATATTAACATAACTCTTTTCCTATATTAGCTCACAAGAGAAGATTTGAGAGACGTGGAAGGAGCATTAGAAACGCTTGGAGTTGAGAAGAAGAAGCTGATCATTGAAGAGGAGGAACTCTCTGAACTCAAGACAGAATTAGCCGATTATAAGGAAGATATAGAAGACTTCAAAAACGTGAGTCATGTTTTAACGTAAAATTTTTTGTATGGGGGAAGGGGGAAAAAAAAAATGCAAAAGTAGCAAGTGATAGAAATGCGAGTTAAAGGTCTCTAATGAATGGCAGAGGCCAAGGACAGAGATATCACTAGAGCCCGGCTATATACCTACCATATAGCTGGGACCTGAGCCCCTCTGCAGTTAATGTGGATCCAGTGATCCCCAGACAGTGGTTGAATAGTCGGGTAGACCTATGGAAATCATCGACCCCAAATAATTGCCCAAATTAATTAGTGAAAGTTCATCCAACCCTGATCCAGGATCAAACCTGTGACCAGTATATTACCAGCCCCATTCGTGATTTGAAAAAGTAATGGGGGATATTCTAATGTTCTACTCTTAAAGGAAAATTAGGCTTTAGCATGAGTTTTATAGCAAGCACCTATAGGTTGCGGATGTGAATTACTTAAAGAGGAATGGGAGTGTAATAGGGTATTAAAGAGTGTGAGAGAGCTGTTTGGTGAGAGTTAGGTAATCAATTCTTCTGTAATTTCCTTCTTGATTGTGGCTTCCTAGTGTTAGCAGGATGTCTCAAATAAAAAAATGTGTGTTCATATTGGTATTTCCCCAAAAATACAATACTTGCATATGCTGCTCTAACAGAGTGATTAAATGCATGTATGTAGATGTACTATATGACATTCTTTACTTGGTACTAGGTCAGAGGTCAGATGTTTAAGAATTTAGTGACCGAAATAGAAGTGAGTACTTGAAAAAGTATAGGTAAAGAAATTATCTCCTATTTGTAGGGAGATAGTTCAGGTACTCCATTCACTTTTTCCAACCTATTTTTTCTTTCTAACTTATTTGCCTTACTGTGTATTTTCGAACTTATGCTTCCCTCTTTAACTTGGCATTGCAATCGTTAAGGATAAACTGGTAATTTGCATAAGTCTTTGTATTTCTTTGAAATATATCGTCTGCATGCCTTTAAGTTTCAATTGTGCTTAACTGATGTTTGGAAGGATGTGTACAGTTATGCTTACTGAAATTCCTTTTACAAGTAATGAAGGATGTTTACAGTTAAGGTTCCTTTATTCCTATTACAAGTATTGAAGGAGGTTTACAGATTAACTTACTGTATGCCTACTGCAAGTAATGGAGGATACAGTTTACCTTGCTTAATATTATTACAAGTAATGAAAGAGGTTTACAGTTTAACTTACAGAAATTCCTATTACAAAAACAGTAAGCTTACTGTATTCCTTTTACAAGCAGTGGAGGAGATTTACAGTTAGGCTTACTGAATTCCTGTTACAAGTAATGAAGGATGTATTCAGTTAGGCTTACTGAATGCCTGTTACAAGTAGTGAAGAAGGTTTAAAGATAAGCTTACTATATTCCTCTTACAGGTAGTGGAAGTTTGCAATTAAGCTTACTGAATTCTTATTAAAAGTAATGAAGGAGGTTTACAGTTAAATACATGTAATACAAGTAATGAAAGAGGTTTCAGCTTACTGTATTCATATTAAAAGTAATGGAGGAGGTACAGGTACTTTGCTTGTATTCCTATTATAAATATTGAACGAAGTTTACAGTTAAGCTTACTGAATTCCTGTTACAAGTAATGAAAGAGTATACAAAATATTTTTAGGTGTTCATATTATATTTTCAGCAACCTAGTAGAATACCATGACATAGTACTGTTACTGTCCATTGAATGGCATATGTAATATGTTATGGAGAGTAGTAATATCTACAGAAAAATCAGTAGTCAATTATAGGCGATTCTGAGCATGCATTTATGTAGAGCAGGACTTGGCCAGTTGTTAAAATTTCATTCTATTTTGAATTATTCTTTTGCATACATTTTCTCTGTTTTGATGCCTATTTTGAATCCCTCTTTATTATGCAAAATATTTTTGTGAATGTGCTTTTACTAAGTCCATTTAGTGCATTTATTTACTCTTGTACATACAGTATTATGTTTAATGAGATTTTGAATTTCTGTTGTGCATTGGGGTTGTGACTTTATCTGTCATCTTTAGGAATATTGTTTTTTTTTTCCGCTTTTTAAATTATTTTGTTATAGGGGTGTACAGCATCGTGTATGATCTTGATGGGAGTACTGCTTAGTTTCAAGATATTTTGTTACAGCTTCCCAGTTGGCTCTTTTGTAATTGATGTGTGTATGTGTCTGTGGCCAGCTAGGATGGTTCTTGCCTTGGTGGTGGTGTTACTAGGAAGGTAGTCAGAACCTAGGGTTTTGGCCATCGTCCTTGATGATGTGGGAGCGAGAAATTTGGTGAACAGAATGTGTTGTCTGGAGATGATGGTAGGAGGTGGGCTTGGGGAATATGGGTGACGAAAGTTGTGTAAAATGAAAAAGTTTTCTATGTAGTTTTGTACTACCAGCCCTCTGTCTGTGTCGGGATTGGCAACAAACCAAGCGCTGTCTTGGCATTTAAGTCACCACCTAGGATGATGTTTGGAGTATTAGTGATGTATCTCTGGGGTGTAGATGTTAGATACAGTAGGTGTTTTTGGAGGAATGCTTCAGTGTAGTTTTGCTTCTTGTAAGATGGCAGTGTATATATTGTATTGTGTGAGGGAAGTGATCAAGGTCTTGTTTTTTGCGTTTATGCCATTTATATCAAATTTCAGAATATTAATGTTTTGCGTGCAGTGTGTATTAGGTGCTGCTTTAGGAGGGTTAGGAGAAAGTCTGGGTGTAGGTGGGGGAGGCAGTACAAGGTTGTATTGATGGTTGAAGTTATGATTGGATTGTTTTGGATGTTGATGGATTAGTGGGATAGGCAGACTGGGGACATGGTGTGTGAAAGGAGTAGAGAATGGGTGTGGAGTGTGTAGTGAGCATTATGAACAGATCCTAATATTTTTGTAATGTTTCATATAGCAAGTGTTGCACCGTGAATTGGGTCCAGTTACTGTATAAGTTGCAGGAAACTGAACCTTTATTGTGATGGCTCAAAGTAATAGGTGTGGAGCATGTATGACATATTTGTTTGTAGTTGAGTCCTAGGTTGCTCTCATTGTCTCCGGTTAGAAGGAATTTAAATGAAATGACTGCTGGAGAGTCAATTCTCAATGTAGAAAAAATGTTTGTAGATTAGGTAATCGCTTGGATGACTGAAAACTTTTACTTTGCTTGTGCCCCGTAAGGGGCAGGGGTTGGTTGTGGCAGTTTGGCCCCTTTTACTGCTGCTTTTTTGAGATGTTTGTTGTCCTCTTCTTAACTTACACTGTAGACACTGCTACTCCAGATCCAGTAATACAGTTATATAGATCAGCAAACTTCAACTCCTATTCTTCATAATACTGCCTGCAAATATAAATCCATTTAGACAGCCAATAAATTGTATTTACCATCCAAGAAATCATTAATGTATTTTTAATTTTCCCACAGGCTTTGATAGGGGCAGGCATAAACAAGAAGGAGATGCGAGAAAGTAAGGCTGCCAAACGCCTGTTTATTCAGGTCAACAAGATGCTTAATCGTGTGGAACCTCTTCTAGAAGGACTGTCCAAGGAACAGGCGCATAGACAAGAAAGATTAGATGCAGGCGAAGCAAAAGAATTAGACAAGTAAGATATAACACTGCAGTACTTATGGCTGTTCATGCCCACCACAAGGTGTTAGGAAGGGCATCCAGCTTTAATTCCCCTTATAGCTCCAACCTGTCTTGTGCCCACCATCATTCAAATGTGGATTAAAAGTGACACATAAATTGGCAAACAAACTGTTATTAATCATTATAATTACAGAGAGTATGAGAAGAAAATAAGTTATTGCCTTCAGCTACAAAAGCACTGTCTAACCAGACTATAAATTGGAAATCCAAGAATTAATGCATATTTACTTCTTACAGAGCTGAACTGATAAACTTAGAAGAGCTTGCAAAGCATATGACCTACATATACCATGCCACAGACACTTCCAAAGTTAATATGATTCGCGACGTTTTAGCAAAAATGGATTCTGATCACGATGGAGCTGTTAAGGCAAGCCACGTTAAGCGTGTGCTCGAGCTAATGCTTGACGAACACACTGATGTCCCACCGAAGCTAGTTGAAGATATTATTGAAATGATGGCCAAGGAAGAACAGTTAGAGACAGCTACACTAATTCAACATGCTTTGAAGAGAACAATGGAAGAGAATGGAAGGAAGGCTGACACTGTTTCACCTTCAAAAGATTATTCGCAACTGATGGGATCGCCAGCAGAAAGCATATCCAATGAGTCTGTACAAAATGAGAGCACAAGCTCTAAAGTTCCAAAAGAAACCAAAATTGACGGTGATCAGGTTAGCGAGAGTTCGGAGCAGACGCAGTCAACGAGTGGCACCGAAAATACAGAAGACAAACAGCAAGCGAAGCGCAGTCAATGACCATTAGACAAAATGGAATAAAATTTATATGCTGCATTATGTATTAATTTATAAATATTCTTTATGTAGTATGGAGTGAGGAGCTATCATTGTTGTAGGAAATGTATTTAGGCTAGAGTTTCTTCTTTTAAGCAGCAATTTGTGACTTGTAAAGCAGAGTAATGACAAGACTTATAAAACTATGAAAAGTTTGGAAGTTTGTAGCAGGAACATAGATTTACAGTTTTGACAATGTAAAGCATTAAGCATCTTGAGGAATATCATTTGCATTTCCAGATTTTAATTGTAACTTGTTTTACTCCTTCAGTAGAATTTTTATTTTCGTACAAACTAGCTTGTGTATAGTAGTGAGCACAATCTATTCTCACATGTATGTTCCAGTAATATGCAGTTCATGGTATTATTTTTATACATAGAATATGTGCTTATGTACTGTCCCTGTTTCTGCTAAACGAAGATTACTGTAGCTTGATCCAGTGTATTTGAGCTTTTATTTTGCCCTCTTACATATTGTATGCCAAATTTCTGATAAATAAAATTAACTTGGATGAGCTGCAAAATTTTCGATCTTAGATTATGTTTTAAGTAGATATTAATAGGATCATCAGGAAGAAGGTAGGAGTATACAAGTCATTAGAACACTAAAGTGTCATCTTAATATATGTAGAATACAAGCATTTAGACGTTTCAACTCCATAGAGTATTAAATTTTTGAAGCCAGGCAAGCACACCGAAGAATTAAGCATTTGAGTTGATTTGTACAGTCAAGTGTGGAAGTTGGTGAGATAGATGTGTTTTTGCTGTAA
>JAXCGZ010010058.1:0-25000 GCA_037179515.1 Halocaridina rubra | reverse complement strand
AAGGAGACTCTGGTGATAATGGCTATAATCACACCTGTCATGGAAGACTGGTGATAAAGTCTATAATCACACCAAACCAGAGTGATGGTATGACAAACGATATACAAACTACAGCTGGAAATGATTAAGGATTGAATCTTGTAAAGTGTAACCCCAGTGTGCTCCAGGTTTATTCATATTCACAAGGCAAGTCGTCTAAGCTTATCTAACCTAACCTAAGCTATCGCAGCCTAATCCATCCAAAATTAACAATTTATGTGGTTATAACTTTACAAGAGGTTCTGGGGGTTACTCGTCTTTATAGGATTCTTATTTCTTTCTTTCTTTTGCCCATCAGCCACTCTGCATCCCCACAGTATATGGGAGCATATGAACTGCTATAAAAACTTATCTGTAGGGGCAAAAATAAGACTTGCATTGATATTTGTAATAACGTTACTCAGGTTGTCATATAGAATTGTTTGCTTAATCATTAATCCAGCAACACTTATATTTGTAATAATTAGTATTTGTTACTCAGAGTAGTTCACATAAACTTGGTTATGTAATGATTAATCCAGCATCTGTGTTTCTTTTTTGCATACCAAGTTGATTAGAGACATCATATACCTATATGCCTATGTGTAAGCTCATATAGATCTGGTAACAATATTAACAAAGGTCTGTTTATCTTCAGATTGGATCTTAATATAACTAAGGTATATAAAAACATAGTTGCCACTTATTAAGTCAGAAAAGATATATTTATTTGTTTTTAAGATTGTGTAAATAAGTGGTGTTTGTCATCAATGATTATTTGGGAGTCTATCACAGAGGACTGAGTAATTTACAAGAAATCAATACTGTACACTTTAAAAAAATGAAGATTCATTATTTACTGATTTTGCAATAGATTCCATATATACTGGTAACTATATGAAATAAAATTATGACTGAACTTGCGAGGGTTTCACTTTAATCCTTTTTGTAAGTATAATAATATTTCTTCTGTTACTATATGTGCCCATGTGGGATCCATCATCTCCCGAGTTCAGCACTCTATTGGATACGCTACAACAGTCCCCTGTAACTATGACTACAATATAAGACTATTAGATACATATACCCATGTATTAATGTATTGCAGTACTGTACTGTATTGTTACATTATTCATACTGTAATAAAATTAATACTGTATACTTTATGTTTTATGTAGTAGCTAAATGTCTTTAGCCTAGGTACTGTAAACTACTGCATATGTATGTACTGTACATTACATTTTTTTACCTTAACACAACTGACGAACAATTCTGCTTATGAATAGACTTCTAGAACCTAACTCGTTCGTAAGTTGGGGAGTGTCTGTATATTGTCCTAATGGGTATTCATATAAATACTGTACAATCTAACACGGAGTTGGGGAATTAACGTGTGATGCCCTTGCTTCTGCCCCACAGTGAGTTTGAATACGGGTTCATCACTTAAGGAATCCTTTAGTCTCAGCTGATCTATGCATCACAATTAACCCCCACCCATATATTTGATACGCTACAACAGTCCCCTGTAAGTATGACTACAATATAAGACTATTAGATACATATACCCATGTATTAATGTATTGCAGTACTGTACTGTATTGTTACATTATTCATACTGTAATAAAATTAATACTGTATACTTTATGTTTTATGTAGTAGCTAAATGTCTTTGGCCTAGGTACTGTAAACTACTGCATATGTATGTACTGTACATTACATTTTTTTACCTAACACAACTGACGAACAATTCTGCTTATGAATAGACTTCTAGAACCTAACTCGTTCATAAGTTGGGGAGTGTCTGTATATCGTCCTAATGGGTATTCATATAAATACTTTACAATCTAAAACGGAGTTGGGGAATTAATGTGTGATGCCCTTGCTTCTGCCCCACAGTGAGTTTGAATACGGGTTCATCACTTAAGGAATCCTTGTCTCAGCTGATCTATGCATCACAATTAACCCCCACCCAATTAAGGTGGACACAAAAGGTTGGAGCTGAAGAATCAAAGCTGGATTCCTTTCATTATGGCCTGTGCTTGGATCGAACATGGGTCTGTCACCCCCTGAATCGTGTACAGTAACCATAGCATTACAGCAGACCCTTGCAGTTTCAGCTTATTATAGCTACATTTCCAGTGCATGCATGAACCACTGTTTCATTTGCAGTGTAAAAAACCAGAATTTACCTGTGCTACATTGGAAAAAGAGACACCTATAATCGTTGACAGGACAATACCACATACTCCTTGACATAAGTATCATTAATGGCTTGCAATCTATCTATCATATTTTGATATTTCACAAGTTTTCACAAGTTAAACCAGTTTGGGCAATACTGTAATCCTGATAGATACTATGATGATAATGGGTCATGCATGTAAAATGAAGGAAGGGACTTTAAGACATTTCCCCAAAGCAAACCACCTCATCCAGAATTCCACAGTTGCCACGTATATTAGCTGCACAGACCCAAAATTGCATTTTGGAAATTTATTATTTTTGGTTTACTTGGTAAAAAAACATTGAATTTTCATTAAGTCTTTCATCAATACTACAAAATATCTAAACTCCTTCCCTTCATGTTTTAAGTAAATGACTTTTAATTCACACACACACACACAATGCATAGGGATCGATATTTTGATATGGCTACCACTAGAACTAGGGGTCATAGTTTGAAGCTTTGCAAGAAAACTTCTTTGCAGGATGTAAGGAAGTACTTTTTTAATGTAAGAGTAGTTGATAATTGGAATTCACTAAGAGAGGGAGTAGTTAATGCTAACGCAATCCATAGTTTTAAGAACACATATGATAAGTATCACTAAATACAGAATGGAACCAACCAGGAGACGAAAATTAGGTAATTACATACATACACACACACACAACCCATCAGGAGACGGGAAGATACGAGCTTTGGGCTCTTTCCCGTAAACACAATTAGGTAATCACACACACACACACACACACACACACACACACACACACACACACACACACAAAATTGAACAAGGAGTTTCAGTCAGTATTTACAGTAGAAAATACCCCACCCCCTCAGATTGCAGTGATAGAAGCTCAAGGGCCGGTATTAGAGAACATCAACCTTACAGCCACAGAGGTATGCAAAGCGCTGATGGATTTAGATGTTCATAAAGCTACAGGTCCTGATGACATATCCCCTCATGTGCTTAAAAAATGCGCAAACACAATATCAGTGGCACTAAGTATCATATTTAAGGAGTCATTGGAGTCGGGGGAGATTCCAAGATGCTGGAAACAAGCAAATGTGATACCTATCTTCAAAAAGGGAAGGAGGGATACGGCTCTGAACTATAGACCAGTTTCCTTGACCAGCATAGTTTGCAAACTTATGGAGAAACTACTAAGGAAACATATCTCTCTTCACTTGGAATCCTTCAACTTTTTGTCAGTGAGGCAACATGGCTTCAGAGAAGGAAGATCAACAGTAACAAACTTATTAGAATTTTATGATGAGGTAAGCCAAATCTTACAGGAAAGAGAGGGCTGGGCAGATTGCATATTCCTAGACTTCCAGAAAGCGTTTGACACTGTTCCACATGGGAGACTTATTAGGAAGCTGCAATCAATGGCTAGAATAGGTGGAAATGTCTTGGAATGGATAAAAACTTACTTAGAAGGAAGGGAACAGAGGGTTAGAGTAAGACACTCAGTGTCTGAATGGAGAAGAGTTAGTAGTGGAGTTCCACAGGGTTCAGTTTTAGGGCCACTTTTGTTCCTTGTATATGTAAATGACCTACCAGAGTCTGTAAATTCATTCATGAATATGTTTGCAGATGATGCAAAGATTGTGAAGAAAGTAAAAAACGAGAACAATGGTAGAGAACTTCAGGAGGATCTAAATAATCTGCATGAGTGGTCAGAAAAGTGGCTAATGAAATTCAATACCTCAAAATGTAAGGTAATGAGAATGGGTACAAGTGCAAGAAGGCCCAAGCTTGACTACTCGGTGGCTGGAGTACAACTTCAGGAGACAGAAAATGAGAGAGATCTAGGAGTAAACATACTGGCAGATTTGTCTCCAGAAATACATATAAATGGCGTAGTAAGGGCAGCATATGCATTCTTATCAAATGTAAGGGTAGCCTTCAGGCACATGGACAAGGAAATGTTCAGAAATATTTATGTAACCTATGTGAGGCCAAAACTCGAATATGCAGCCCCCTTTTGGAATCCGCACTTGAAAAAGCACATAGCTAAGCTTGAAAAAGTTCAAAGACATGCCACGAAACTGGTGCCAGAAATACGCAATCTCGGTTATGATGAGAGGCTGAGGGAATTAGACTTGCCATCACTCGAAGCTAGAAGAGTAAGGGGGGATATGGTGACAGTCTTTAAATTCCTTCATGGTTATGATAGAGTGGATAGGGATCGATATTTCGATATGGCTGGCTCTAGAACTAGAGGTCATAGTTTGAAGCTTCGTAAGAAAACTTGTTTGCAGGATGTAAGGAAATACTTTTTCAGTGTAAGAGTAGTTGATAATTGGAATTCGCTAAGCGAGGAGGTAGTTAATGCTATCTCAATCCATAGTTTTAAGGACAGGTACGATAAGTATCACTAAGTCTAAAAATGGAACCGATCAGGAGACGGGAAGATACGAGCTTTGGGCTCTTTCCCGTAAACACAATTAGGTAATCATATATATATATATATATATATATATATATATATATATATATATATATATATATATATATATATATATATATATATATATATATATATATATATATATATATATATATATATATATATATATATATATATATATATATACACCTAGTTTGCTTTTTATGCGTGTTTATAATCCGCGAAATTGGAATAATGCCCCTAAAAAGTAATAGTAAAAAAATACGAATTTCGCGAATAATGCCCATGCAAAAAAAAAAAAAAAAAAAATCATTTTAGTAAATAATCGACCACCTCGGAGGCACTTTTCCGCCATCCTCCTCCTCTTCTACTGCTTAATGCGATCGGATATTATGAAGATAATGGAAAAAAAAAGCATTAAGAACAAACAGCAAACCAACTTGCGATATAATATTGTCAGGGAAATTGCGTGCAAGGGTGCAACAGCTGATACGGAGGCAGCAAAAGTTTGCAGACAGAGGTTCGTTCTTCCGCATCCTCCTCGTCTTCTACCGCTTAATGCGATCGAATATTATGAAGAGAATTGAAAAAGATCTTTAAGAACAAACAACAAACAAACTTTCGATATAATATCGCCAGGGAAATAGCGTGCAAGGGTGCATCAGCTGATATGGAGGCAGCAAAAGTTTGCAGATAGAGGTTCATTGTCCCGCATCCTCCTCCTCTTCTACCGCTTAATACAATCGAATATTAAGAGAATTGAAATTAAGCTTTAAGAACAAACAGCAAACAAACTTTTGATATAATATCGTCAGGGAAATAGCGTGCAAGGGTGTATCAGCTGATACAGAAGCGGCAAAACATTTGCAGATAGAGGTTCGTTCTCCAGCATTCTCCTCCTCTTCTACTGCTTAATGCAATTGAAGATAATGGAAAAAAAGCATTAAGAACAAACAGCAAACAAACTTCCGGTATAATATCATCAAGTAAATAGCGTGCGAGGGTGCATCAGCTGATACAGAAACGGCAAAGTGTTTCCAGCATCCTCCTCCTCTTCTAATGCTTAATGCGATCGAATATTATGAAGAGAATTGAAAAAAAGCTTTAAGAACAAACAGCAAACAAACTTTCGATAAAATATCGTCAGGGAAATAGCATGTGAGGGTGCATCAGCTGATACGGAAGTGGGAAAACGTTTGCAGATAAAGATTTGTTCTCCTGCATCCTCCTCCTCTTCTACTGCTTAACGCGATCGAATATTATGAAGAGAATTGAAAAAAAAAAACATTTAAGAACAAACAGCAAACAAACTTGCAATACAATGTCGTCAGGGAAATAGCGTGCAAGGGTGGATCAGCTGATACAGAGACGGCAAAACTGATGCATCCTCGTGCTCACCACCACCATGCACGTCCCAGTGTATGCCTGTTGCCCATCGCATGATAGAGTGCATTAATTTGTTTACTGTACAGTAAATCTGTATATCTTATATACTGTACACTATTTGCAAGTTAATATAAATAACTACAGGTCTTTCTGCTTTGTCATGTACTTATCAAATATGTTTTACTTATATCTTTGGTATAGTGTGTCTATTTACGGTTGTGGAATGTATCTATGCCCATTATCATTGTTTCTTATGGAAAATGACTCATGACATTACGCGAAAATTACCATACGCGGCACTTCTAAGAACCTATCTTCGCGTTATTCTAAGAACTAGGTATATATATATATATATATATATATATATATATATATATATATATATATATATATATATATATATATATATATATATATATATATATATATATATATATATATATATATATATATACAGTATATATATATTTGCCATGTAGTAGGTTGGCTCATGGCAACAACTGCCCGTTGCAATACTACAGCTGAAGGGTCTTGTGGATTTAAATAAGACTGTCCATGACAGTTCGATGCTAAGTCTTCCTTCAGTTACGGTTCTACAGTATTTGTATGCCTACATCAACACGGAATAATCTTGGATACTCGTTACACATATATTATTATCCGTTCAAATATGAAAATTCACGATACTCCCCAACACTGTTTCTCTCTATGTTATTTTGTGCTCAGGCCCGATGAGGGTAGATCTATATTATTTTGGCCCGTGCTGGTGTCACAATCATAAAAAAGAAAAAAATACACATTTCACCATCATGTGTGAAGTTATATTGAATGAATGTCCACAAAAATATAAATAGATACATAGGCACAAGCCTCATTCCCCCTTGTAAGGGGGGTGGATGAGCCAAGAAATGCGCATTCACCACGATCCACATAGCCACCAAGTAGTCAAGCTTGGGCCTTCTTGCACTTGTAATGAGAATGGGTACAAGTGCAAGAAGGCCCAAGCTTGACTACTTGGTAGCTGGAGTACAACTTCAAGAGACAGAAAACAAGAGAGATCTAGGAGTAAACACACCAGCAGATCTGTCTCCAGAAATACATATAAATGGCATAGTAAGGGCAGCATATCCATTCTTATCAAATGTAAGGGTAGCCTTCAGGCACATGGACAAGGAAATGTTCAGAAATACTTATGTAACCTATGTGAGGCCAAAACTCGAATATGCAGCCCCCTTTTGGAATCCGCACTTGAAAAAGCACATAGCTAAGCTTGAAAAAGTTCAAAGACATGCCACGAAACTGGTGCCAGAAATACATAATCCCCGTTATGATGAGAGGCTGAGGGCATTAGACTTACCATCACTCGAAGCTAGAAGATTGAGGGGGGATATGGCGACAGTCTTTAAATCCCTTCATGGTTATGATAGAGTGGATAGGGATTGACATTTTGATATGGCAGGCTCTAGAACTAGAGGTTATAGTTTGAAGCTTCTTAAGAAAACTTCTTTGCAGGATGTAAGGAAATACTCTTTCAGTGTAAGAGTAGTTGATAATTGAAATTCACTAAGTGAGGAGGTAGTTAATGCTATCTCAATCAATAGTTTTAAGGACAGGTATGATAAGTATCACTAAGTACAAAATGGAACCAATGAGGAGACGGGAAGATACGAGCTTTGGGCTCTTTCCCGTAAACCCAATTAGGTAATCACACACCTCAACCACTCCTCTCAGCTCCTTGGGGATAGAGGGTTGCCACATCTCCCCCTCTTCCACCCTGCTTGGGTCATCCACAAGGTAGGTGGGCGAGGATATTCTACAATGAGGCCCGACAGCCACAGCTGGTTTACCCCCACTGCTTCATCAAATGGCAACTCCCCTCACACCTGTCCACCACAGTTCACTGAGCTAGCAGGTGTGAGTAATCCTTTTGGGCCGCGTCATAAAAAATATAAATACACTTATTAAATAACTATAAATTCAGGAGCTTTCGCTTACTTGAACAGAAAGCTTCTCCAGTTGAATACTCGACTATTCAGCTGAGGAAACTTGCTGTTCAAGCATGTGAAAGTTCCTGAATATATTGTAATTACTGTATATCAGTATACTGTACATGTATTATTGTTGTACTTTTACTAGCACACACATGTATAGTATAAAATTATTTACTTTCATGGAGGTATAATTGTAACAGGATTATAACTTGAAACAGACAATTTCCTACTACAATGGTATGATCCAATGGCTTCTACATGACTTTGGCACCACCCCCAACTGGGCTTCTCCTCAGGGCATCCAAAGATTTGGAAGACTCAGACCTACTTGCTTGAAACATATGAGATGAAAGGTTGAAGATAAATGGAGATCTAGAGAAGTGAAGGCAAAGGAAAGATATGAGTTGCGGTACTTCAGCAAGGAACTTTGCATCGCATGATGTCAGAGGAAATGATGATGTATAATACATTGAATTAGCACCATGTTAGGACTAAAAGACA
The DNA here is from genome assembly GCA_037179515.1 of Halocaridina rubra. Taxonomy (NCBI): domain Eukaryota; kingdom Metazoa; phylum Arthropoda; class Malacostraca; order Decapoda; family Atyidae; genus Halocaridina; species Halocaridina rubra. The sequence goes on along the minus strand of JAXCGZ010010058.1, from coordinate 16,469 downwards.
AGTAAACCAAAATAAATATTTATTTCTTAATATGGAGAGCTGTACATTGTGATAAAGACTGTATGAAGGAAGTACAGTATATTCTTATAACATACGTACAATTAGGATGAGGTTACTCAAATAGGGGAAAAGAGGTTCTTAATATTAGAATATTTTTCTAAATACACCTAGGTCACTTCAGATATACATACGTACCTGTAATGATAATAATAATAATAATAATAATAATAATAATAATAATAATAATAATAATAATAATAATAATAATAATAATAACATTACGTATGTTTATAAAATCTAAATGAAATTTCTTATTGCAAGAGTTGACACTCAATGTTTGTTGTACAGCATTATGTGTCACTATTAATCCTCATTCTACTGAGGGTGGACACAAGACAGGTTAAAGCTGGGGAATATTGTATGTAATATTACTATAGCACACAGAGCTAAATGAGAATTACCACAGCAATAAGTTGCCACACCTCAAAACTTAAGTTAGAAATACTGTATTATCATTATTATTATTATTATTGTTATTATTATTATTATTATTATTATTATTATTATTATTATTATTATTATTAAAAATTTCTGTTGAGTGACAATAATTATAGTAAATATTCCTTCTTACAATACGTGTAGTAGGTATGTTTGAAAACTTGACTATTTTCTTTTTAAGACACAATCCTTATGAATACTGTACTTAAAAAAGTGAAATCTCGAAACAATTAAAATACCGATAACAAAAAATATATGATATTCGTGTCAATTCCTCCCATTGTATATAAAAAGGATTACCTCCATGCTTACATTGTGTTGAAATAATTTTAAAGATTTTATGATTGACCAAAGTTTATAAATGTTTGATAAAAAAGGTTAGAATAATCAGTTCTAGCCTAGATGGTATGAATTTCCTATTAATAAAAAAAAAAAAGGCTACTTAGTTGAATAATTGTTGGAGCTTGTATACAGTAACTCAGCTTATGTTTAGACTGCTGTCGAATTACCAAACATGATCATAATAATGAATCTTGTTATAAAAATGAAAGTCTCATTATTATTCTTGGCTGTTGAGAACAGAATTTCTCAAATTATTTCATACTGGAAATAAGTATTGAAGGCTGTGTGGAGCAAGTTATAGATTTTGCCTAGCACTGGCTGAAAAGCAAAAAATTACATAATAGAACTTAGAAAAGACTTTGGTTACAAAAAAGATCCAAAATTTATTAGATGACCACTGGCATCATCAAAGCTGTTATGTTATACCTCAAAATTTTCCAATTCTGATATTCTGAATACCAGAAATGGCTTTAATAGAGATTAGGCTAAACAGATTTATTAAAATTAATAGCTCATTATCTTAGCTGATATATTCTACCTCAAAATCTTCCCATTCTGATATTCCGTGTACCAAAAATGGCTTGAAATTCATATAATGGCAAGAGAATAATAAATGCTAACTGAAAAGTATCTTGTATGAATCGGTTCCAATTCATTATGATAAAACTACCATTATACAGTATTAACTTGTAAATATACGTAGAGAACATACAGCTAATATATAAATACAATGCTTATAATTACATAACCTACAGTCACATGTGTTATAATGGAAAACAGTCATATGATTCCTTAATTAAAGGTCTGGTACATTCCGGTGCAGTAGGTTTTGCTACCGGCTGTTTTAAGAGACAGACGTTTGGCGCTAAGGTTTTTATATTTAGAAAACCTAACCTAACTTACCCTAACCTAGACTAGCCTAACCAATCTTTAAAAAATGGATGGCGCCAAAAGGGCCACGGTGCCAAAACATCAGCGCCAAAACGGCATCGCCCATCGTCCCATTCCACTTAATTAATATGGGTCGCAAGCTTCAGTCGCAACTTCATCATGCAATATCCAATACAACACATACACACATTAACAATAAAGTATTGAGGTTCAAAGAGATATATTAAATACGTGATGACATTTTCAAAATCCTGTCATTTTTATCAAGTACCTGAGAAGTCTGGAATAAATGAAATGTAATGTAGAGACTTTGGTGTTATGAGTAAATAATTCTGGGCTTTTAGGGCAAGTTGGACAGCTGATAAAATTACAGCTACCTAACGAAAAAGTTATTCAGTAAGAACTCATGTATAAAATGGTACTGTCACATAACAAGAAATATTTTTGTAATGACAAATAGAGAAATCAAAGTCAATTCTTAATATTAGGTTATTATAATCCTGGCATTTGTTGCTGTTGTTGTTGCTCCTTAAGCTACCTGGCTGAACAGCCACTGCTGATCTCAGATTTTCCCACAGAGCTCTAACGGGTGTATGTTGAGCTGTGGGCATGTGGGCGTATGTACTTGTAAAAAATGCATTTATTACTTCTATTGAGTTGTGCTGTTCCCTACGCTACTTGTCTGGACAGCCTCAAGTCCCTAAGAAAAGCCAGTGCTGATCCCAGCCATTCCCACAGAGCTCTAAGGGCGTGTATATTGTGTTTATGATGTATTTGGATGTAAGCAGTGCACTCTTCAATAATGCATTTAACTGTACACAGTGATGAGCAAAATCCTATAGAGGAATCATTGACGGACTTGTCAAACCTCTTCAGATATGCTGGCTCATAAGGGCTGAGCGGTGCACACATCGCAACCTCACCAAGTGGACACCGTTATTCTATCATCATGACAAAATCTAAACTGAAGACTACAAAACAAATGAAAATATGGTAAAACATACAGCACTTCACTGTAAGACCTTCCTCTATATTAATATTAATATTAAAAATCAAAGTCAAAGATGAGCAAATGATGAAATCAATTAGGATAATATGAAACATAATTCATATTAGCACAAATGAACACTAGCTATCTTCTGCAAATCAATAATCATCATGATTACAGTGTTCAAAAGTGAACGTACAAAGCACTAAATAAAAATCAATAGATAAACCAATGACAAGACTTTGAAATCTCAACCACAGATGGAACCCTTTTTAATAATTCTTTGTACCATAACTTCGCACGAAGTGGAAAAATGCCCACACTAAAAATAATTATATATAAAGATTCATAAATTACGGATTAGTGTTTCACTTATAATTTTATGTAAATAGCTACAGTACATTAAACCAATCCCTGAAGAGCGAGTTCATCTGAAACCATCGTCCTTTACTGTATTCACATATAATAAAGCACAAATTAACGCAATCGTGGCATCATTTGTTCCCTGCCACGAGAATAGAGGTTTTAAAGGCAATGGAATTTTAATAATAAAAGCAGTAAACAAATACAATGCAGAGGTAAATCATCATAAAATTTTTCCGCTTCCATTGTCAAGCATCGCTACAGTGGATCAATCATCTCCAAATCCCCATACCCTGTGTCCTCTTTTTTCACACCACACACCCTCATATCTTCCCTTACAACATCAGTAAACCTCCTCTTTGGCCTACCTCTCCCCCTCCTGCTTGAGAGTTTCATCCTCTGCACCCTTTTTCCAACATATCTCTCATTTCTCCTCAGCACATGCCCAAATATATTATAAATCTAAATTAGGTGTGTACAAGCTGCATAAATGATCGGCTTGAGGTATACATTAAAAACTAGAGAACAACAATAGCGGCTCTTTCAAATAATTGATATAAAAGAAACCATGTACTGACGTAGCTGTTAAATATTAAATAACGGAAAAACAATAGTTATTTCAACACATGGCTTTTTTATGACTATTAAGGATTATTTCACATTTATTTTACAATTCACAAGCACCTGCCATTTCAAATGTTTTCATGCATTTTCAAGATAAGTAACTCTATGCTAAATTTGTGAAATATGCAGAACTTAGGAAAAATTAATTTTCTAATTATATTCAAACCGTCCAGAAGGTGGAGATGTTAAGAGGATATGTTGACTTAAACTGCTACAGTTTTAAATTGTATTAAAACATCAGATCATACTGTTTTAGTACTTAATGGTTAATTGATCATATAAGAGATCCTTGCTTGCTTACCCTGTGGATGGCCCAAGCAAGGCAGTGGGATAGGCTTTGTCCCAATCATCATTTCATGTATTAGTGCTGCATATCAAAAACCTTTTGAGAAAACTACATACAAAATATATGTCAAGTATAGTATAAGATTTCTTAAATAATGCATCGTGGTTACTAAAGAAAATTTTACATTTATACACAATGAATATCATACATCAGTAATACATTAATGAATACTGTCATCTATTCAGTATATTTCTGTCAGAGCTATTGTAGTATGTGACCTACATCACGATCTGTAGTCTACTGTTCCTTACCTTACCCTAACCCAACCTAACCTAAACTAACTTAACCTAACCAGGTTAGGTTTGGGTGGAACAGACAAAAGATAGTGAGGTAAACCACATACTATTACAGCACCTCTCTGTCATATAGGATAACACAATGTATCTCTTGTAGAAAACTATTACTAATTAATAATTAAAATTATTTAGATGTCTGATGCATAATCACCATTACAGAATACTTATTTACAAATAAAAAACAAAAATTATTTTTCTTAATAAAAAAAAAAATGGCAAAAATCTTTTGAAAATAATATTTCCTGAAAATCAGCTTCAGAGCTTAAAATAATTACCTATATAATTACTATTCCTTACAAGCAATGTAATATCATATCTATAACTCTATACTAACCTAACCTAATAGTGCAATAATATTACATAATAAATACAAATTTTGGCTTTTCCGGTGAGTCTGAAATGTTACAAAATACTGTACTAGAATTACAGATTATTATGGCTCTATATTATGTCTCAAAATATCCAATGCACTTCATGCACCAATGTAAAAAGTCTGCACCATTTTAAGGGCTTTAAGACAAGTGCCCCAGAGACAACTGCCAACCAGACAACAGCTCCAAAGGACAACTGGTCCCCACAAGATATATGTCCAGGATATTTGTTTTTATTCCAATTCATATTTCTGAATTTAAAATCGCCTACAATGCAAATTCTAACCTAACCTAACCTTAATAATATTATTGGACACTTCTCCTTATTGGAGAATCAATTTGGAATTGTTCTATGGGGCAGTTGCCCAGGGGCAATAGTCAGGGGCTGCTGTCCAGAGGGTAGTTCTCCCAATAACCATTTGAGGCTGCTAAAGTAAGAGAGGGGAGAAAGTGGAATACATTCCTGGGAAAGATCATGGTAACAATATTACAAACTTAAGGCGGATTAAATTTAATGTAGTCTAAAGAAATAACGAGTTGTATTTAATATTACAGAAGATATGTAATTAAGTAGAAGATAATCAATTCTATGTTTTACATACACTAACATATAAGGGGACTGTGGTAAAGCAGAGGTTAGAGTGCTTGAACCCACCACTGGCGTTAGGTAGGGCATCCAGACTCAGTCCCCAAGCTCCAACTTGTCCAAGTACACCCCAATTCAGAGAGGGCTTCATTGTGGCACAAAATGGTAACAAATGCTCTCTTTTCCCCAATTATCTAGAAACTATTTGCAATAGGGAGAGGGGCTAGAATACTTCCTCTGTGTTCCCCTGCTTGTCGTAAAAGTTGACTAAATGGGGCAGAGCGAGGGGACTGGGAATCCCCTTCTCTATATTATATATTCCCAAAGAGTCAGAATATTTTGCCTTATCTCGACCACTCCCCTTATAAGGGGGAAAATGGCTCATATATATATATATATATATATATATATATATATATATATATATATATATATATATATATATATATATATAATATATATATATATATAAAATTTGCAGTTTGTATAATTTCAAAACTAATGATATACTGTACTTGGCTAAAATACTGACTGTGTTTAAAATTACTCGACTGAAGACAGAAATCGACTTATAAGGGTATTATTTTAGTTATGGGAATTAATGGAATATGAAGGCCCTGGATAGGGAGGGCACATTCCCCTAGGTTAGGTTAGGTTAGGTTAGGACCCACCAAAAAAAAAAATTTTTTTTTACACTTTTCTTTGTTATCCCCTCTTCTAGAAATTTACCGTTATAATAAACGATGAACTCGACTCAAAACCAAATATGGATCATGAAGAAATCCGATTATGCTGACTGATCTCACCCGTGTTTTCTAGAAACGACAAGTGGTCATATTTCCACGACTAATGCTACTTTTTGCCGTTTTTATGAGTCACCAATAATTCCCATTCGAATATATATATATATATATTATATATATATATATATATATATATATATATATATATATATATATATATATATATATGAAATTTTTTTTGACCACATTAGATCCCAAGATGTTAACTAACTTCTATGAAACAGTTCTGTGATATATATATATATATATATATATATATATATATATATATATATATATATATATATATATATATATATATATATATATATATATATATATATATATATATATATATATATATATATATATATATATATATATATATATATATATATATATATATATATATATATATATATATATATATATATATTATTAAAATAAGCAGTACACAATTCTAAAAATTATACATATTATGAAAATTATACATACATTTCATTCTTTTGAATTAAATCTGTAAGTTTTACCTCACTGAAAAAAAGAACACAATGTAATTAAAAAAATGCATCTTCTTCTTGGAACTTGAAGGAATCCATGGTTGGTATGACACCACAAAGGCATAAACAAATTCGAAGGATTATTAAACCAGCAACATTCGCAGAAATATATGTAAGTTCTAATCATAATTATATTAAAACAAAGCAAATTCATTACAGATTTTGAATCAAGTAACTATTTGCGACTCCCAGTACATTAAATAATCCCGTAAATTGTTGGGTTAGGTTAAGAGATAGTGGTTTTCAATATGTGGGTCATGGGTAGTTTTCATGTGGGCCACGGACATGTAACTGAAGGCCAGTGCTTATTTTCATAGATAAAAAAAAGTGTAATTTCAGGTTATATTACAATGTACATGATTTATAGTAAATGCAGGCCAGTGTTTAATTTAATAAATGAAAAATTAGAACTCATAAAGTCTTTCAGATATGTTTGATAATGATTTTATCATCAAAATTACACGATTTTGAAGGGCACTGGACCATAAGTTCTTAGGAATGCCAAAAGTAGGTCATGGGCACAGAAAGTTTCAAAACCACTGGGTTAGGATAATGCTTAACTAAAGATATACCAACCTAACTTAACAATGCAGGCTTATTTAATGTGCTGGGGGTCGTTATTCTTGATCTAATCAAGTTTTTTAACAGCTGAGTACATTACCCATGATTATCCCAAAAAAGGCAATTCCTTAAAAGCCCAGCTAGGTCACTTTTAATGCTAATTATGCTGTGTAATTACAATTTCTACTCTCTTAAATCCACTTTTTATTTAGTTTTATACAACCTGTTCACAAAACAGGTTAGAAACTAGAATAAACACACACACACACACACGCTCTTTCCCGTAAACACAATTAGGTAATCACAATTAGGTAATCACACAGAGAACACATTAATGGTTCCTTTTCAGAGCAAAAACTGTTATAACAACAGATAAGTTAAATGTAAAATGTATTAATCAATATATGTAATCTGTATTAGTATATACATTCAAGCACATCAAGTACTTTAATATCCCTACATAAATTTTATAATTTGGGGTAAAAAAAATAATATACAAGTATAATGAGAAAGCTGCAATTGCAAAGAAAAATAAATTAAGCCATAGACAACAAGATAGAAATTAATTCACGAACAGCCAGGAAAAAAAAAAAAAAAAAAAAAAAAAAAAAAAAAAATATATATATATATATATATATATATATATATATATATATATATATATATATATATATATATATATATATATATATATATATATATATATCCACACACAGACACACGCACATAGTTAAGACATACTCAGTTTGGGAAAAATATTACCATGATCTTTCCTTCTAAGAAATACATCAATACCACAGTACGTTTTTTTATGATTTACCAGTAATCTTTTGGCATTTAGAGTAGCTAAACATACACTACAGTCAAAATTTTTGGGAGTAACTGATAGAAGAATCTAAAAACACAATTACTAATAGATAGGTATTTTTAACTAGTAGTTAGGTATCTTTTACGAAGATGTCATGCAATTTAACCCATTTTACACCAAATATATTTGTAATTTTCTTTCAAAATGTCATAGAAAATAATACAGAATGCCATATTGGCTAACGTACTTATATAAATTTTAAAAAAAAATATATTCTTTTTGTTTATAATAAATAATTAAAAGCACAAGGTCTTTCAAGATTGAAAAAAAAATAATTACCCTCAATATGCTTGTAGTTTTCTTTCAGATAGTCAATGAGAAATATTACGGAAAACAATATTTGCTGATTTACTTTACTAAATTACATAAGAATTAAAATCATAAATATTTATCATAGTCACCCGTCCAGGTGTCACACATAAAAAATAACTGGTTGTAAAACTTTTTGTTAATGAGGGAAGTAATCCCAGCAGTTTTTAGGATCCTTGTCAAGGGCGAGTAAGTTTTGAGGATAAATTCATATAAACTCACAGTAAATTAGACTTAAAAAACTTGTATCTGGTGTACAACGAAGTTTTAAAATGCAAAGTCTATAACTTCAATAAAAAAATTTACATTCCTGGAATAGATCATATACTGCTGTACAATTTGCTTATTACCTCAGATACACGGGCATGGATAGTAAACACATGATTCAGGTATTGGAATATATGATCCTATTTGTAATGACATGTCTTAAGAATAAGACAACTCATAATATCAACTATTTTTACACATTTCAATATCCACAAAAGGTGGGTGAAAATTATTTTTCTTTTTGAAACATTTATGTGTAAATACAAACTAAAGGTACTACTACATTAACTAACTTTTCTTTCAGGTCCTAAGCACAATCTGGTTCCAATCTTTCTCACTCGGTGGACTCGCCTCAAGACCTCTGTACAACTGCATTTGTTACTCTTATAAAAAAAAAAAAAAATCAAAGAGAAGTCTAAAGATAGGAATTGTTTCATAACATTTCTGGAAAGGGTTATCTCTACCATATTATACCTATATGTAGTTTACCATACAATAATCATTATAATTTTCTACTGTTACACACACACACACACACACACACACATACACACACACACACACACACACTCACATGTAATTTGATTTATTTCTTCAGATTCAAGAGCACTAGTAATATTTATACAAAGAGTCAAAATAAACTGGATCTACAGAAAGCTCACATCTGAGTCGGACACATTACAGGAATCCGAACTCAAGTTATATTTAAGTCTTTGTCACGGCTGATATACAACTGAAGCCCCTTCATACAAAATGAAATAACAACATAGAGGGACTTCTTAAGCCATTACTAGCACCAGTAGGGGTATTCATCGATGTACTGGGACAAAGCTGGAGGGAGACGAACAGAAATAAAAGACCTGGGAAAAGAAAGATTAATAGCCAGTCTCGATAAATGTTTCAGCGTTGGCACAGATCTCATAAGAGGTTGTTTTATAGTAATGGGCGAATACATTTTACCTTGGGTATCTACCCACACGTGTCTCTGTAGTTTCTGGCTGACACGAATATAATACTCTATTAGGGTAATGATACTCGAAAACTCAGGGATGGAAGAGGTCATATAAGACTCACAGTCTAGACGAAACTTTCCAGTTGTGTAATGAATACGGACACTAGTTGGACCTCTTTCAGTCTGTACACTTAAGGAGTACAAGAATCGTGTGTCTGCAGATTCCCTTACAATAAAAGTTCCTAAACTTGTGCTCTGCAAGAGTGTTTCAGCCTGTCTCCAAGAAAGTCTTTCCCAGTACCATCCACTCTCAGCAAGTACCTTTTTCATGTTACCCAAAACTCTTTCATCATCCCACACTGTCCAGTCTCTTACACCATTGAGTCTTCTGGCAATGTCTGGAGGTATCACTTTGGCACTCAAACTGTCATCCACAATACCACCTCCAGAGGTATGCATACGCGTGGTTGGATGACCCACAACATGGCCAGCACTATCTGGCCAGTGCCAGGGATTGGTGGTAGCTGCAGCCGTGCAAGCTGAATGGCAGCTGCCCATGCAAGGTGAATGTACGGCAGCATGGCAAGTCACATGACAAGCACTCTGGCATGCTGAGACAGCATGGACATGTGATGTTGGAAAATGAAACATGTGACCGCTGATATGTGGGGTGGCCAATGGCTGAGGCTGAATCTGGGCATTGACATTCAGAGGAACAGGGCCAAGAGATGTTCCTACATGCGGTCCCAAGCTGCTGCTTCCGCTGCTGCTGTTGCTGCCATTGCTGGTGCCACCACAAGCAGAGGAGGTAAGACAGGAGGCACTGGATGAAGCTGCTATGGCTGACGATGGATGGAGATGACGGGATAACTGCGGATGAGGGGTAGTGTGAGGTGAAGGAGGACAAAGATGTTGAGCTGTCGGAGGAGTAGTGATGCCGCAACATGATGGAGCTGCCAATACGTGATGGCAGTTGGGACAAGTCAGCATCTTGGCAACACCTGAAAAGAAAACTAAATATGAGATGAAAACAAATTAAAAAATTCACCATGATGCCATAACCTGCTAGTGCCAGCAGGTTGGTAATCTGAAGAAAGATGGGGAGGTAGCAAGCCAATAATAATTATAATAATAATAATAATAATAATAATAATACTAATAATAATAATAATAATAATAATAATAATAATAATAATAATAATAATAATAGTAATAATAATAATAATAATAATAATGATAATAATAATAATAATAATAATAATAATAATAATAATAATAATAATAATAATAATAACTAGCAGTGCTTTAGCTGGCCCTGTAAGCCATCACTTCTTATTATCTGTTATTCTCTGGGAAAATAAAAGAAATCTTTGGGAGGTAAAGTGAATTACAGGCACCCTCTCCCCTATCACCGTTAAGTGCCTCTTACAATATAACTTAATGGGAATATGAGTGTGGGTGAATATTGTCATTATTTTCCTAACTCTACACTATGTTCAATTACTCAGTGGTAAAGCACGTGAGTCGTGCAGTAGATAACATGGGTTTGATCCCACAGCTGGGCGTTAGGCAGGAGATCCAGTCTTACTTCTCCCTCAGCTCCAACATGGCTGTGTCCAATCCCTTCTAAATAGGGACTAAAATTTGACATACAAAACTATGCATATAACGCGCAATCATGACCTGCACTTCAAAATGATAAACCAATTAAGGCAAAGAAGAAATATCAGTCAGTGATACGCAAAAAGCTAGTTAGTTAAATGCAGGAGTTTTCCTAAGTCGTATATGCCTGAGACAATAATAAAAAGTTTTTTGTATATAAACCACCTCACCTACACACACACACACACACACACACACACACACACACACACACATACACAATTAGGTAATTACATGAACAAGGAAATGTTTATAAATATTAATGTAACTTATGTTTTTTTACGAGTGTGACACCAGGACGGATAAAAGAAAAAAACTGCCTTTATCAGGGCTGGGCACGAAGAAAATATAAAGTAAAGAGAAAAAGAGAGGGAGAGTGTAGTGACTTGTCAGATGTGAAGGGATTATGAGAGATGTGTAACGAATGTCCAGAAATATTCAGTGATAACGTAGGCATAACAAAGAACTGTAACTGATGGTATATGTGAGGCCAAAGCTAGAATATGCAGTGACCTTTTGGAATCCGCATTTGTAAAAACATATAAATGAACTGGAAAAAGTTCAAAGACATGCTACGAAACTGGTGCTAGAAATATGCTATCTCAGTTATGAGGAAAAGCTGAAAATATTACACTTATCATCACTCGAGTCTAGATGAATGTGGGAGGATCTGGTAACGGTTTTCAAATTCCTTCATAGTTTTGACAGAGTAGATAGGAATCGATATTCTGATATGGCTGGCACTAGAACTAGCGGTCATAGTTCGAAGCTTGGTAAAAAAAAAAACTTCTTTGCAGGATGTAAGGAAGTACTTTTTTTTTTTTTTTTTTTTTTAGTGTAAGAATAGTTGATGATTGGAGTTCGCTAAGCGAGGAAGTAGTTAATGCTAACTACAGTCATAGTCTCATGGACAAATATGATAAGTATCATAGAGTATAAAAACAGAACCGACCAGGAGACGGGGAGTTGCGAGCATAAGCCTCTTTTTCGTAAACACAATTAGGTAATTACACATACATTATGCCGTCAAAATTTTCCTCAAGTTATTACTCACTCTCTCTCTCTCTCTCTCTCTCTCTCTCTCTCTCTCTCTCTCTCTCTCTCTCTCTCTCTCTCTCTCTCTCTCATACACAAATGCTCCAACCAGGAGACGGGAAGCTGCGAGCACGGGGCTCTTTCCCGTAAACACAATTAGGTAATTACACATTTACAATCGCACCACCAACAAATACTGACATTTTTGGTATACCATTATTAGACATTTCAGAATTCGTAAAACTAACCACTATTCAGTACCATATACTGGTTCCTACGACGATAAGGAAACGGTAGTGGGGTTCCTCGAGAGGTGATATGGCGCCTCTCAACTCGTTAGTGAATACATCACTAGCTGACTAGAGTCAATGGTAAATCAGCATCTTCATGAGATTGGGTATTCGACAAGGTTAAAGCCAGACCTCGATTTTAATTATATTATTTTATTTGACAGCGACAGATGTCTGATCTTGTGCGATGTTGTTCCACCACTGGGCATACACTTCATGATTGTACTCACCGATATTCTTCCCCGTTCCACAGGAGGTTCTGTTTAAGATATATTTTCTGAATCCTATTGCTTAGTTAAACTTAAGGAACCTACTCTGTCAATACTAAGGTACTACTACTACTACTACTACTACTACTACTACTACTACTACTACTACTACTACTACTACTAATAATAATAATAATAATAATAATAATAATAATAATAATATAAACTATGAGGACTGAGGAGAAAGCGAAAAATTAAGAGAGAGAGAGAGAGAGAGAGAGAGAGAGAGAGAGAGAGAGAGAGAGAGAGAGAGAGAGAGAGAGAGAGAGAGAGAGAGAGAGAGAGAGAGAGAGAAAATCAAATAATAATTTATTATCAGTATTAGTGCGTATACAATTTTTACCGCCAAAGACTTGGTTTCGGCCTTCCGTCAATTGGCATGTGTGTGCGTATAGAGGTGCGTGCGTGCGTACGTAGGTTCGTTTAAGTGCGTCTATCGTCTCTACGATTCCAGGAAGGGACCAACATCCACGATTCTACGAAAGCCGCTGCCTCCTCCTCCCCCTCCTCCACCTCCCCTCCACCCCACCACCACCTAAATTCGGTGTTGCCATAGGAACGACATTCAACACCTCCCTCCTCCTCTACTTTCAATCTCCCCCTTCCCTCTCCATAACTACCCCCCCCCCACGTCTCCCTCATACTACTTATTCACTATAACAAGTTCTATTTTTGTAAATAATAATAATAATAATAATAATAATAATAATAATAATAATAATAATAATAATAATAATAATAATGATAATAATAATATTAAAAATAATAATAATAGTAATAATAATAATAATAATAATAATAATAATAATAATAATAATAATAATAATAATTATTATTATTATTATTATTATTATTATTAGCATCAATGATGACAATGATAATGAGGTACTAATTTACAGAATATTTCTCCATAACGATTTACAATTTTATCAATAATAATAATAATAATAATAATAATAATAATAATAATAATAATAATAATAATAATATTCTACATACATGAGCCATTATTCCTCCTTATAGGGGGAGTGGCTGAGTCAAGGCAAAATGCTCTGACTCTCTGGCAAGAGAAACTACAGAGGAGGGGATTCCCAGTCCCCACACTCTGCCCCATTTAACAGACTCTTACGACACACAGGGGAACACGGAGGACGTATTCAAGTCACTTTCCCTCAGGGGAAATAATAATAATAATAATAATAATAATAATAATAATAATAATAATAATAATCATTGATTCGGTTTTTACGTCACCAACTCCCTTTTCTACTAAGGGCTAGAACGGTTGCTTTTTTGAGAAGGCCTTGTTTTGGCAGATATAATCGTTACCCTGAGTGTATGCCCTTACTAACCTCAGTCCGTGACGGGGCGCAAATCCTCGACCTGCCACCTAAGAGTCGCGGACGCTACCATTTTGCCACGGAGACTATAATAATAATAATAATAATAATAATAATAATAATAATAATAATAATAATATTATATACTTATTTATGGAATATTTCTATATTACACTTAAAGACTCACAGAGCAAACAGTCGGGCACACCCGATTTTTTTTCTTTTTTTATTGAATTGCTCAAACTTCGTAATTTTTAATTCTTTTAAGAATTGTAAAGTCTGTAGATATTGTAAGTAATGAGTTTTATGTTGTTTGCGAAACGAATGCTGCAGAGATTGAAGATTTTTTTTTTTAAGGGGGGTTTACACGGTCAAACGGTTCGTCAAACGCGGCTCGACAGACAAGTGTTTGAAGTGATGTTCGAACGTGTGAACGGGGTATTTGGTTGTCGAACACGTTCCGTGTTCGACAACCAAATACCCCGTTCACACGTTCGAACATCACTTCAAACACTTCTGTCGAACCGCGTTCGACGAACCGTTTGATCGTGTAAACCCCCCTTTATGCTATATTTTGACGACGGGCAGAATATATGACAATGCCATAGAGAGGAAGTGTAAAAGTGTCAACAAAATATCAACGGAATTATCTTTTTCTTATTTTTTTTTAAGTAAACCGTGGTGAGCTTTTATTGCTTGTGATTAACTTGATCTAAGTAGTCTCCGTGGCTAAATGGTAGCGTCTGCGACTCTGAGGCGGCAGGTCGAGGGTTCGCGTCCCGTCACGGACTGAGGTTAGTAAAGGCGTACACTCAGGGTAACGATTACATCTGCCAAAACAAGTCCTTCGCAAGAAGGCAACCGTCCTAGCCCTTAGTAGAGAAGGGAGTTCGTGACGTAAAACCGAATCTATCTATTAACTTGATCTTGTGGTTTCGCATCTTGTTTTAAAATTGATCGTATGTTCCTCACACTAGTAAGTTTGGTAGTCCAAGTCACAATCATAAACATGAAGATCTGGCTGGAACCTATATTTTGTACGTTGGCACCTTACAGTGACAATATGTTGCTTGCTTGATGCATTCGGTTTTACGTCACGAACTCCCCTTTCTACTAAGGGCTAGGACGGTTGCCTTCTTACAAAGGACTTGTTTTGGCAGATGTAATCGTTACTCTGAGTGTATGCCCTTACTAACCTCAGTCCGCGACGGGGCGCTGACCCTCGACCTGCCGCCTCAGAGTCGCAGACGCTACCATTTTGCCACGGAGACTACACAATATGTTGCTTGTTTATGATATTATAATGAAAGGTATTTATCCTTATTAAAAATAAGGATAAATATGCCATTTAAGGATTGGAACTTTTAGTAATGCATTACCAGGCAAATGGTGTACTGAAAATGATCAATAATGAATTTGTATTCTTGTAAGGCTAAAGTGATTTGTGTAAAATTATTATTTTGAAAGAGATTAATATACATATCACTCGTATAACAATGTCCGTCATGTTTTCCTCATCTGGCCCTTTGAGGGGTAAGGCACTCCTGAAGGAGGATTGCCATGAAAACATATAAACAACAATAAACAAAATTTTCAAAAAAAGTTAATGAACCTAGCCCTTTGTATAAAAAGGAGTTCGTGACGTAAAACCGAATCCAAAGAATCTGTGTGTGAAGATGCAAACTATGAAGAAAGATATGAGGGAAATAAAACAATTAGAGAGTAAAGAGAGAGAAATCGTACACTCTGGGATAATGAGTATAGATAATAAGGAAAAGAGAATTTAGAAAAAAAGAGGAAATAATCAGAGAAAAGAATAAAAAAGATTAAAACAGAAAAGAGTAATATTTGGAGAGTAGAATTACCAAATAAGAAGATAATAATAAAAAAGTTGGGTGATAGTTTAAATGGAATTGCAGCTTGGATTGTCCAAATATAGGAAAAAAAAAATAATAGTTCAAAGAAAGTCTCAGGAGCTGAATACAAACCAGGAGAGTATTAGCAAAAACGTTGTAAGATACAGTAAAAAGAAAAATGACAACAAAGGAGGCAGTGAAATAGGTGGTACTGGAATGAGTGGGAAAAAGGAAAAGGTGAGATTTAAACATAATGTGCAGAGTGGAATTTAGTAATGTCAACTGGGGAATAACGATATATCAAGAATTAAAATACTTATTCATTATTATTATTATTATTATTATTATTATTATTATTATTATTATTATTATTATTAATACAGTTTTATTCACATGTATTTTCATATTTAATA
>JAXCGZ010010057.1:42500-51635 GCA_037179515.1 Halocaridina rubra | reverse complement strand
TTTCGCCCTCTCCTCCTCATTTCCCATTTCACTGTATTTCTTCTTCTCTTCCTTTTTCCTTCATTTCCTTTCTTTATCGCCTTCTTGTCTCTGTATTTGGTCTTCCTTTAACCTTTTTTCTATCATTTCTCTTTGTTATCTCCCAATCATTACCCCTTTTCCTGCTGGCTAGTACAGTGGTAACGCGCTGGCTTCGCATTCATGAGGTCGAAAGATCGGTTCCCGTCCAAGACCGAGAGTTTAAGCTGTTTACTGGCAGGAACTGCTGTGGGTGGACACCACAGTGGGGGGTTGGGGCTTACCCTGGCTGACGAATACCCATTGTATTGAAATGGAAATAAAGTATTATTATTATATTTTCCTATCTCCTCGTAATTCTCTTTTCCTTCCTTGCCTCCTTCTTCACTACTCTTTATCACTTATCCATTAATCCTCTTCCTTATATCTTTCTATTTTTTCTTCTTCTCTTTCATTTTTCCTGTAATTTCCCTCCATTATCACTGAACCTATCTCTTTGTCTATTCCATATTCTCTTCCTATTTCTATGTCTATTCCATATTCTCTTCCTATTTCTATGTCTATTCCATATTCTCTTCCTATTTCTATGTCTATTCCATATTCTCTTCCTATATCTATTCTCTTCCTATTTATATTCTAATTCCTTAGCTTTCCCCCCCCCCGTTATCTTTCACTCTTCCCGTCACACGCTCTCCCTTCCAGGTCCCCCCCCCCCCTTTGAAGGGAGTGGGAGGAAGGACCATCGATCTTAAATACGAGAATGTGTTCTGGTTTCTGGCAGTCCTCAGGTAGTTGCAACTGAGCCTGCAGCAGTCGTAGTTGGTGTATAAGTTATGCAGTTGCAACTCGTTACACACACACACACACACAAACAAGTTAAAACTTTTGTAACGAGTTATATTGTTGTGTTGTATAAATATAAAATAATATATATTATTTTACCGTATATATATTTGTAAAGTTGATTGTGTGTGGTATTTTTATATGTATCAGTTGTGCATATTAAGATATTATTATTATTATTATTATTATTATTATTATTATTTTTATTATTGTTGGTGTTTTTAATGTTTTTTTTATTATTTTAGTGAAAAGGGATCTAAATGCTATTTTCATAAACATGGAACTTATGCCTGATTATGATGACTATATAATTTGTGGTTTTCTGGCGATCGAAATGTTGTGAATAGACTTTTACAACAGTTGTCAGCAATGGTGGTAGAGGTGAGTCAGGAGTATGTAATAGCTAATTATTATTATTATTATTATTATTTTTTTTTTACTGTTTTTATTATTGTTTTTGTTTTGGTATTATTATTATTATTATTATAATTTAATTTTCGCTATATTGTCCTCTGAAATTTACATGAGCTGTGACAGATAAATGATAAATAACGATACAGAGTAAAACATGCCCTACATCACGAATACTAATGTCGTGATAAAATAGTATAAAATATGGTAAACGTAGCACATTGTACAGGGTGACTCAACACAGTCATGGGTACAAAGTGACCTAAAAGTGTATATATAAAGGGATTATACAGAGTGACCAAAAAGTCTGGACACAGCCAAAAATGTACATTTCTTTTTAAATGTCATCAATACTAATGCAGAACTTTTCATCAGTCACATCTTCAAGAACATCATCTATCGGCAATGCCCAATGTAACGGGCTTTGCAAGACTCACACGAAGGTGATCCAGTAATTCGATCTCCTTAATTAAGACGTTCATTTATAATGCGTTCCTTAAGATTTGCTAATACTTCCATATTTCACTGAGAAAAAAATTTCGTTTAGAATAATCCCAGAGGAAATATCAAAGGGACTAAATGTCTGAAGACCTTCCGATGCTATGTTGATTATGAGTAGATTTTCAATCATGTTTTGGTCCTGTGCATATGGAATAGTTCTGATATGTAAATGATGCCATTTTCACCCTTGGCATGAGGATTCCTTGCTGATACTTACATATATAAATTTTTTTTCTCCTTAGCGTCTGATAGGATGACGATTAGTAAATAAAAAAAATTTATCTTTGACACAGTGCCAACATGTATATACTAATCCATTTATCTTTTATGTCTCGTATAGAATTATTTTGAAAATATGGAACCAGTTTTGAAAATTCCTCTTATTAATGTAAATATGAAACCCTCTTTTTCCTCCAAGACCTGGCCTACGCTGCCAGTTAGTATAGAAAACATGATTTTCTTCCTCTCCTTTGTGTAAGATAGTAATACGTATTAATGCATATTAAGCTGTTTTCTTCTGTTAGGTGCTAATTTGTCAGTACTTGAAACTCATTTCCTTAATGGTGCCAGTAATCAATATTTTTAACCACTTTTCTTCACTTCTGTGATGTCAGTTGGTCAATATTTAAAATTATTTTCTTCTTGAATGGGTTCCAAGTAATAAACATACTTCTTTTTATTTATATGCCAGTTGATCAATATTTTGAACCGATTTTATGGAGTGGGTCTTGATTTAATGCCTAGAAGTTACTATTAAACCACTTTTTTTCTCTTTTATAATACCAGTTGGTCTATATTTAAACCAATTTAATGGAGTGTCTTGGTAAGATTTCAGCTCGTAGATATTAAACCATTTTCTCCCATGCCTGTTTTTGCACGGAGATATTTTTTCCTCTTGTATTTTAAATTATGATCTCTTGTTCACAGGTAATTGGGTCTAGAATGTCGACTTCTGTCGGTAGTTATTATGACAGATTTGGGTTTGGGGTAAGGCGCATTTTTTGACTCCTAAGCTTTCCCCTCCAAAAAACACAAAACTTTTTCAGTAGTTTTGTAGTGGCTGGCAGACCTTAAAAGAGAAAAGCAGTTTTCAATCAAAGCTGGAAATTTTTTTTTTTGTTTGGCTATGATGTATATTTATTCTAAAATCTTAACTCAAATTATATTTTTCAGATTTTTGTTTTCTTACCTTATAGTTAGTTGGCTCTATCTCATTATTTATTTTTTTTCTCTAACAAAGCTGGAAGAACGAATGATAGTACAGTATTAGAATCATTATTTGCTTTGAGAACGAGGACCTGATTTAGATACACATACTTTTTGCGTATAGATGTTGTAGCTATTTAAGTTTTTGGCTCCATTTTATTGTTCTGCATAATCATTGCATATGTTAATTTTGTTCATTCTCATACTATTATTGCAGTATTAACGTTTAGTAATAAGAGTGAAAGATTTATCTACTGTATAGACAAACGTATGACATCTAAGCACGTTTCAGGTGTACAAACAATTTGTAATAATCTGATTACAGGTGTATGAACAATTTGTTATCATAATATAAGCATTCAAAATGTTATTGTCTACAATATGATATGGTTTTCTCAAGTCGTATAGAGAAACAAGAGAAAATCTTTTACCTTTTCATGGTAATAAAGATACATTCATACCATATCAACATTTTTCTACTGCTATATATCAGTGTGGCGTAAATTCCTTCTCTTAAGTGTCCCCAAATTATTCTTGATCTGTATTGATGATAAGGGTTGATTCTAGTCCAAAGCATTTCAATTTACTGAATATTACTGTTAGAAGAGGCTACATTTTTTATATTAATTCTGGTCTTTGTTATTGTTCTTTGTACTTGGTATCATCGAGTATAATTCATGTTTTACACCTAGGAACTCGTAAGGAAACTAGAAAATGAAAGCTCCTGTTTTTTTTTATTAGATGAACGCGTAGTGCTGACAATTCACCCTAGAATGATTACCCCTTGGGACAGTGGCCCCTGATTCTTGATGCAATAGTGGACCATTGCCCCCTTGTTAGTATTATAATATTAAGTGAACTGTCATAAATCAAGAAAGAATGAAAAGAAGTTCAGTGTGACCAATTTATTATTTCTTGCTTGCTTAGAATATTTAAGGTTTGATTAGATTAGGTTAGATTAGGGGCAGTTGTCCAAAGGTGCAATTGCCGTATGGGGGGTCTTCTTCCAAGGATAGTTTCCTACCTCCGATAAATGCAGAGCTGACATACAGTATGACCGGAGTTCAAGTTCATCTGGATCAGTGTTGGAAAAGTTATATATGCCTTTCGTCTTGTTCTTAGAGTAAAAGTGACAGTGGTGATGTTTGTTGCCTCCCCTGGTCTCTGCCAGCTGGGTATGCTTAATGTGTACACTTGTCAAGTTGGCAAACCATTGGTAGAATATGGTATGAGAATAGACTTGCCTGATTCGGCCATGCTTCTTAAAAAAGTAATCGAGACGTCATAATTACACTACTGACTAAAAGAAAACTTGAAACTGAGTAAAAACTAAAAATTCTATTCTCATTTCTTTTTATTGAAATAAATGTAGATACAGTTATTATTTATTATATATTGTTTTTAATAATAATAATTACTTTTACTATGGCTTTTTAGTTATGCATATTTGAATGTTTCTCACTAATAACCATTATTATTGTAGTAGACGATATTGCGAACTTGCATTGGTTCTGTAAACATGCACAGTTCGTATTCAAATTGGTACTGAATACGCTTTGATACACATTTTTTTTTATATTAACCGTGTCATATACAGTATCTGTTTTTTAATTGTTATATATCCACAAACTTTCATATTTTATAAGACATTTTGTTTTTTTTTCTTCTCATAGATAAAAATTTTTTTTATTCCAAAAATGAATGAGTAAATAAACCTATGTATTTAATTTAATTTATTGGATCTTGTAAAAATGAGTAACCGCAAGAACTCTATATAATGTTAAATAACCCTGTAAATTGTTAGATTAAGTGGAGTCTTGTAAATATGATTAACCTTAGAACACAGTGGGAGTTGCTCCTCTTTACAAGATCCTATTCAGTAAATATCTGTAGGAGTAGATATTTTAAAAGCACGATATGAACTGGTAATGCTCTCTCGAGATATACAGTATATATATATATATATATATATATATATATATATATATATATATATATATATATATATATATATATATATATATATATATATATATATATATATATATATATATATATATTTATTTAAAGAAAGAAAAGCTCAATTTTAACTTCTTTATATCCCTTTTGCATGCCACTTGGAAGACCTATGTGACAATAATTATAATTTTTTTTAATATAACTATTTTTGTTGGATCGGATATGTGCTTCTTTCTGTTGGTAATACTATATGCTAATAAACAATTTTACACTTTGCTTTGTTTACAGTACTCACGTCAGTCACAAATAGCACAACCTGCGGCTGTTCCTGTCACGAGAAGTAAAGGTTTGTAATTATTTCTTTTTAATGACATTTACATTTTTCTTACAACTTCAGAGCAAATAAACAAACAAACTTTATTTCCATTTCAATACAATGGGTATTCGTCAGCCAGGGCAAGCCCCAACCCCCCACTGTGGTGTCCAACCACAGTAGTAACCTGCCAGTAAACAGCTTAAACTCTCGGTCTTGGACGGGAACCGATCTTTCGACCTCTTGAATGCGAAGCCAACGCGTTACCACTGTACTAGCCATAACCTTGAAATAATCATAGAAATTCTTATCTTACCATTGGTATTCTAACCCCTTAAGGGGGGGGTAATGAATACTTCCTCCTTGTTCCCTGCGTGTCGTAACAGTTGACTGAATGGGGCAGAAGGAGGAGAATGGCAGTCCCCTCCCTTGTATTTACCCACCACAATGAGTTAAGCTTTTTGCTTTAACCCAACCACCCCCTTTATGGGGGTTTATGGATTTTGTATATAGATTGACCATTTGTATGGAATGATGCAATGGTAACGAAAAATGCAGTCATGCATAAAATCATCATGAAATTATATAAAAAAAAATATGCATAGTTATTCATATATCACATTTTTATACTTAACCATACAAAATGCCTTAAAACTTCATATAAACTAGAAATATTTATTGTAGTTATTCAGAGTATATCGCTCAAGTGAATAATATATATATATTTTTTTAATTTGAAATATCCATGTATTACCTTTGGTACTAGAATAAGGGAGCTTGATAGTGCAGTGGTTTGAGTGCTTGACTTGGGAAGTGACAAACCTATATTTGATTTTATGTAGAGCCACCATATATCCATTTCTGTTTGAAATATTAAATTAACTCTGTATTACCATTAACACAAAACTTTTAAACCATGTTAGAATACAATAGAATACTAAAATATTCATTATTATATTTTATACTACTGGTGATATATGAACATTTAATCAGGCATGAGAATATCATATTTCATATAATTCAGAAACATTCATGGTTAGTCATATATCATCATTGTGATGGGCATGTTTATTTTCGAGTCCACTGTGGGGAGTTAGGAATGGCACCCAGCTGTAATTCCCTAGCTCTAACCTGTATGTAATTAACCCCATATGAATGGGGTTAATAGTGTCCCATAAATCTGCAAGCAAGCAAACATAATTAGCATTAATATTACTCAATAATAACAAAAGCTTGTTAGACCAAAGACCACAAAAATTTTTTTGGTTTGCTTGATATAATGCCACAGTCTTGTTAAATAATTTCAGATCCCAGTCGTCTGCGTCTCAGTCATGTCGTTAAGCCTCCTCAGAATGGCGAAATCAGACCCAACGTTTTGCAGAACAAAATTGGTCAATCTCCAGCTAGATCCATTGAAAACATATCTACATCTACAGTCAGCAAAGCCGCTTCTGTGCCAGCATGTAAGTTTCATTTTGAAGCAGACTTTCCTGCAGTGTGTCAATCTATGTTTCGTATGTCACCAGTAACAAAGCGCAGTTAGATTGGAAGTCAGTAATGATAACCTTTCTGACACTTGTGAGCCATGCATCCATTTTTGCCTTCAACCTTGCCATCCAACAGATGGTATTTCTGTAATTGGATTTGAATTATAATATAATATAGAACGAATTAATATATTAAATATTCAATGAAAATTTCATATAAATATTCAAAGGGCTTTACACAGTCAAAAAGGCATTTTTTCAAAGATCCCACCGGGTGCCTTTGCACCTCAAGATCCTTGCCAGTGACTAGTTCCCTTTGTTAATCTGTATGCAAATACCTTTTGTTTTTTATGTAGTGCTCTTGTTAGTAACTTCTGTATAACCCTATAAATATTAAACTCTCGTTAAGTGATATTAGGCATATTAATGAAAAGCAAATCATCTGTCAGATTGAAAGTATCACTTGTTCTTTGAAATTGATTATTTACAGTGTATTAAATATTCTTAAAGAGACTAGTCTGTTACCAGTATTCCACCCCTGTTATTATTATTATTATTATTATTAAGTTTGTATTTTGACTTAATGTTGAAATCCTGTTCTCCTTGTGTGATATGTAATAAACAGGATGATTCCCTAATTGTCATAATTTTGTAATATCATGTGTATGTTTAAGGATTATTCGGTAATTTCTGTATTTAATATCCCTGATATAATCTTGAATGAATATTACTTATTTACTAGGTCTAAATTAAGATCAGTATAGTAGAATTTGCATTTAAAATAGTATAGCTTTAGCTAGTGTTTCATTGTAAAATAATCCTCTAAGAGGCAAGACAAAGTTATGTCTTGCTTTCGTTGCCTTAGCATTGTTCTAAAGCTAGATTTGAATGTTTTAAATATAAAAAGATAATTCGTAAGTGTGGATATATTTGTTTTCCATTTGTTAAGCTGTTAATTGAACGTGTCTTGGTCAACATTCTGTGTCTGTCTCCCTTTATATGTTTTATAATAACATTAAACCTTTTTCAAATCTTAATCTATATACTGTATATAGGGAGAGGAATAGCTGTTGCCGTAGGTACTCTTGGTAAGTCTCGCAGAGTTGCAGTAACTGTAGTAGGTATTTATATACATTTATCTCCTTATGATTTCTCGTGGAAATTGTATATCAGAATCTCTTAAGACAGATTCAGAATTAATGGTTTACACTAGTTTTTGTGGTTTGTAAACTTGCTATCATATACAAAATATGTCAACTACAGAAGAATATACAAATATGTTTTTCCAATATTTGTAATTTTTATACACAGGAACGTGTATGAAGATTTAAGATAATGAATACATATGAGCAAAGTAATTGTTCATGTTATATACAGTGTATATACTTATTTATATTACTACTACCTGTTTAATATTCATTCTAGATAAAATTTTATCTTATTGATACTGTATTAGTCACAACCGCATGAATGGCTTCATATACAAAAAATATCTAAAAACTGGACAAACATTGTGTAAATATGTATAATTTTATCTCTATACGTATCAGATTTAAAATTTCAGTGATTTCTTTCTTATATGTAGAGGAATTTCTATTTCTTGTGATATCAAATACGAACATTGAATGGACACCATTTCAAACCATTTTCTTTCTACCCATATCTGAAATGAGCCACCTTATGTTTATCCTTCTTAAAGCAGTCATAGTGTTTTCTTTTTTGGCATTTGTATTGGCGTCAGTGGATATCAAGATGAAATAGAGGAAGATCGGATTTTGTAATGATAGATAACCTCCAGAATCCTATGTGAAGTTAGTCTCGTGAATTGTCAAGTTTGATTAAGTTGGGTCAGGTCAGTTAAAGCTAGGTTAGGTTAGGTTAGGCGAATGACCCTGTAAATATGAGTACTCCTTGAGTACCCTAGGGTTACTTCTCATTTCAAGATCCGAAAATATAATTTTGTTTTTTGTTTAAACTATTTGTCATGAGAGGAGGCTCACTTCAGAGGGCAAGGACTGTCCTGTACCTTAGTTTAGTACTCTTTATATTGTCAAGACTATATTTAGTGTGTCCTTACAGTATGTTGATTTGTCATAACAGTATTCGTGATCTTAATGTATATTTAATATATTGTTTTAAATTTTTTTCTTGTAGTTAAGATTTTACTAGCTTTTTTTTTTTCCCTTCTCAATTTAAGGATTTTGAAATTATATATATATATATATATATATATATATATATATATATATATATATATATATATATATATATATATATATATATATATATATATATATATATATATCTATCTATCTATATATATCTATATATATCTATATATATATATCTATATATATCTATATATATATATCTATATATATCTATATATATATATCT
>JAXCGZ010010057.1:0-37500 GCA_037179515.1 Halocaridina rubra | reverse complement strand
GGCAGCTCGTCGACGAAGTAATGTCGTCAAGGAAGTGGATCGCATCCAGAAAAAGAGAGAAGAACGGAGAAAGCAGCAAGCAGAGAAGAAAGAGGAGAAAGAAGCTCTGATGAATTTAGATCCTGGAAATCCTCAGTGGGAGTTCCTCAATATGATAAGAGAGTTCCGGTAAACATGCTCATACGTTACTTGTAAACCTAACAGGGTAACCTCTGTCAAATTTGCTGGTGTAATGAGTACACATGATTAATTGTTTAGCATCTTTGGTGATGCATAATCTCTCTGAGATTTCATTTCAGTAAAGGCAAAAGTACTTTGTTTCAGCTTTCATATCTGTGAATGTTTCAGCTTTCATATCTATTAATGTACTTGGTGTGGTAGACTCTGTCAAGCCAGCTGGTGTAGTGAGTACATCATTGTGTGTGTGTGTGGAGCCTTTAGTGAAACACCATCTTCAAGAAGTTTCATTTCTATAAAAGCAGATGTACCCTCCTTTAGATTCCATATGTAAAAAAAAAATGCTTGGTTGGACCAGCAGGTGTAGTGAGTACAGACACCCTTACTTACAAACGAGTTTGGTTCCAGAACTCCATTCGTAAATAGAATTGTTGGTAATTTGGTGTTAGGTAAAAAGG
This sequence comes from Halocaridina rubra, assembly GCA_037179515.1. Taxonomy (NCBI): domain Eukaryota; kingdom Metazoa; phylum Arthropoda; class Malacostraca; order Decapoda; family Atyidae; genus Halocaridina; species Halocaridina rubra. The sequence continues at coordinate 36,865 of JAXCGZ010010057.1, read as the reverse complement.
TACTGTACAGTGCATACATATGCAGTACTGTACAGTACTTAGGCTAAAGACACTTAACTACTACATAAAACATAATGTATAGAGTAGTAATGAATTTTAATACATTAAAAATAATGCAATAATACAGTACAGTACAGTAATACATACATTTATGCATGGGTAGATAATGGGTTGGTTTTTGTTCGTATCTGTGAAAGTATTTGGAAATACACTTCTTTATTGGATTTGTTCTGTATGTTTATATGAAGTCAGTAATGATTACCAGCCTATAGGAGCTAATATTAGTCTTGGCTCAAAGATATGTTTTTTTTTTAAACTATTTTCCATGCCTGACACCAACCCCTCCCACCAGTGGCTAGATCCATGAGGGAGAATCATAAAAAATTTTTTTTAAGTTTTTTAGGTAGAGTTTGGTGTTGTCATCATTGCGTGTTTTCCAATTATTGTTAAAGCAAATTGGTGTTCATCATTAGAGACAAACAGCTGCTGATTGGAAACTGGTTACCTCTTATGGTCTTAATCTTAGGAATCTGACTTACCATTTCTAAAACAATGATACCCATAGGACTCATTCTTGACCTTATTTACTTTTTGATTCTGAGGAAAATATTTGCAACCTATTTTAATCAAGTATGCAGTTGAGATAACTAACTTATCCATACTTTTTATAATATCATAAACCAATACAATATATAACTTAATTGTTAATTTTTATTTAATTTTATCTCATATCAATGTATTTTTGGTAACTGCCATCATCTTGGTATTTGTATTCATATGCAATGAAATTTGTATTTCTTTGTCCGTATTCCATAGATCACAGCTGGAGTTCAGAACCTTAAAAGATGGCGATCCACTAGAAGAACACCAAATCACTGTTGCTGTTAGAAAGAGGCCATTGAATAAGAAAGGTAAAGTGTTCAGTCGCATTTTTTTACTCTAAAATGTGATATACCAAAGATAGTAAGTTGATTACAACTGTAACAAGCTTATAAGGTAGCAAGACTCGAGTATGTTCTTTCTGGCAAGACTTTAGTATAACATTTCTAGCGTAGCTATTCTATAACATTTCTAGCAAGGCTTTGCAATAACTTCTCCAGCAAGGCTTAAGATTAACCTTTTTAGCAAGGTTTCAGCATAACCTTTCAAGCAAGGCTTCAGTATAACCTTTCTAGCAAGACTTCAGCGTAATCTGTCTAGTAAGTCTTCAGTATGACCTTTCTTGCAAGGCTTTAGTTTGAATTTTCTAGCTAGGCTTTAGTATAACTTCTCTAGCTTGGCTTCAGCTCAAACTTGCTAGCAAGGCTTCAGTTTAACTTCTCTAGTAAGATATCAGCATAACCAGTCCAGTCTATTAAAGCTTCAGTATAAATGTGTATTTTAAAAAGTTGCAACCTATTACAGTTTTATTATCACCTGATGGGTTTTCTTTCTGGAGCTAACAAGGTGGCTTGAATTGTAAAAAAAATTATATATCAAGGAGGATGTGTACTCTTACCTAAACTTGCTCTTCTAAGAGTTTTGTAATGGCATGAAAGGAAATAAAAGGAGGAAAGAATTGCCAGGCCTCTGCTCTCAATACATTTTAATCAGCATCTATCGCTTTTATGTATATATGTAGTATCCATTAGTAAATTATTTCCAATATCTATTTTCAGAGTTGAATAAGAGAGAAATTGACGTGATCACCATTCCTAAAAGAAATACATTATTTGTTCATGAACCTCGCACTAAAGTTGACCTCACCAAGTATCTTGAGAATCAGAATTTCCGTTTTGACTACGCCTTTGATGAAACCTGCAACAATGAATTAGTTTACAAGTAAGTGCAAGTTGCCAACATTATTCAGTTTAGTCAAGAGTTAATATACAGTTACTGCATTATTATCTATTACTTCTAATTGCCTTGGGGGACTGCTGTAGCGTAATACTTAGATGACTCCACTTGGGAGATGACAGACGCCAATTGACCCCACCATGGGTCATTAAGTCTTCAACTCCAAGGTGTCTTTGTTCACCCTTATAATGGGGAATGGTAATGACATGGAAAAAAATTGCCATATTACCTCTAAGGAAGTGCAGAGATTGCATTTCTTATTTCCTATAGTTTTCTAGCACGTGACATTGGAAAAATTCTTGTTTAAAGCAAGTTGGTAGTAAATGTATTGACTGGTATAGAGATTCTTATTAAAATCTTGGCTTCTTAAGCTCTTGGTACATCCCAGACCAGTACCTGATATTTCTGAAATATTTGATAGTATATTGTTGTAAATGTAATATAAATTATTATTTTCTTTTATACAGGTATACAGCAAAACCATTAGTTCAAACTATTTTCGATGGTGGAATGGCAACTTGTTTTGCTTATGGTCAAACTGGTTCAGGTAAAACACACACAATGGGTGGTGATTTCCAAGGCAAAAGTCAAGATTGTGCAAAAGGTGTATATGCCATGGTAGCAAAAGATGTCTTCATGTATTCAAAGAGTCCTAAGTTTAGAAATCTCAATCTACAGATATCGGCTAGCTTCTTTGAGATCTATGGTGGTAAGGTTAGTCTTTACAGTGATGCTGTTCTTTGAGGGATATTATTATTATTTGCAGGTGTGTGTATATTCCCTTTTCCCTTTGTCACATCCTGCAACACCCAGGCAGTCGGAAGTATTCCTTTCATCCATTTTTTATGGCACAACAGAAGATCCTTGCCCACTTACCCTGTGGATGATCCAAGCAGGGTAGTGGGGGTAAATGTGGCAGCACTTTATCCCTATAAAGCTGAGAGAAGTGATCAAAGTATATTAGCTTTTTGTGAATGTGTGTTTTTGACACTGCCATCTCCCTTACAAGATGGATGGAACCCATTGTGTATGTATGAATGTCACGGAAGGCATATGGGTATACGAATCCTGTAAAATTGATCGTTCTATTAGATGTTGATCTGTGTTTCATCAAGAAATTCATTCTTTCAGGTTTTTGATCTCTTAAACGACAAGACCAAGTTGAGAGTTTTAGAAGATGGTAAAAATGTAGTTCAAGTTGTAGGTCTACAAGAGAGAGTATGTGAAAGTGTTGATGATGTCCTTAGGCTGATCAGTTTAGGCTCACAAGTGAGGACATCTGGTCAGACTGCGGCCAATAATCAATCTTCCCGCTCACATGCTGTCTTCCAGGTGAGTGTGTTGATATATTTTTTTCAACTTTATGCCGTATCCTGCTGAAGCAAGCAATGAACACATATAAAAAGGAAACCCTTTTTCCACTTATTATGTGGCAAGGTAATAAAATATGTGAGGAAAGGATTACCTCATGTATTGTTCCCCTATCCCCTGTAGTAAGAGATGGAGGACTGCCATCCTTTCTCTCCTGTATTCTAGTCAGTTGGCTCTTATAACGTGTTTGTAAGATGGATGTAGAATCTTTTGCTCCAATTGCCATATTGTGTGATCCCCCATGTTTGGCTCGAACAGAGGTTTGCCATTTCCCCGAGTCGAACTCTCTAACCACTGTGTTCTAACCCATACACTAGTGCAGTGTATTGAGGGGGGAGGGGAAATTGTCATCTCAGCAGGTAACTTGGTTTACTTGAAGATTTCTTCTGAATGAGAGCCATTTAATTTTGATTTCCTTTGTTTGCAGGGTAGATTGGTGTTAAACTACCTTGATAGATGTCATATATTTGAGAAAAGCTTTATATTAACTTTTCTCTTTTGACAGATCATTTTAAGAAATAGAGAAAAGGGACTCAAGCTACATGGTAAATTCTCTCTAATAGACTTGGCAGGTAACGAGAGAGGAGCAGACACATCGAGTGCAAACAGACAAACTAGTAAGGGAATTTAATTGAAATTATTGCGATTCATTGCTTCCTAGGTAGAATTTTTTGTTGATCAGCTTTTTTTTATATATATATATATATATATATATATGCTATATTACTCTCATTAACTTCAGTACACTCTTTGAGGAATTCATTGTATGTGACAATGAACTTAAATATTTTCCAGGAATGGAAGGTGCTGAGATTAATAAATCTTTGTTAGCCCTAAAAGAATGCATTCGGGCCCTTGGCCGCAAAGGGGCACATTTGCCCTTCCGCGCATCGAAGCTAACCCAGGTTCTTCGAGATTCATTCATTGGAGATAAAAGCAAGACTTGTATGATTGCCATGATTAGTCCTGGTATGAACTGCTGTGAACATACTCTCAATACGTTAAGGTTGGTATCATGCTGTTAATGGTGTTGCTACTTCTTGTTTCTTCCCCAATTGACAAATATGTGATCAGATTATCCTTTAAGGGACTGTCTGTTGCTTTACATAATTTTACAGAACTCTTCTCTCTTAATGTATGTTTTATATTTATGGTCATAAATGGTAGGAAGAATTATAACTATATTTTCACCAAACTTGAGTCTTAAAATAGTGTGTATATATGTTATAAATAGTACAGGCACTTCCCAACTTACTAACGAGTAAGCTCCAGAAGTCAGTTTGTAAGTAAAATTGTTTGTAAGCTGTGTTTAGGTTAAAAATTGTACTGTACAATACATACATATGCAGTAATGTGCAGTACATAGGGTAAAGACACTTAACTTCTACATAAAACATAAAGTACTATACAGTATTAATGAATTTATTGCAGTAATAATAATGTAATAATACATCACAGTGTAGTAAAACATACATTAATACATAGGTAGATAATGGGCAGGTTTTTATTCGTATCTGTGAATGCTCGTAAGTAGTGAAGCTTCTGTACTATGGAAATTTCATGTCATTGCCTTGGGTTTTTGGATTTTAATTAATTACTAGTCTATTTACATAGGTTGCATTACCAATTATTCGAGAGATAGTCGAGTCAAATCTTGTACACATTCACCTGAATGCTAACACACCCCATCCTTCCCATATCAGATTATTGGCGCACGTTAAGCAGGACTCCACTCATTTTCCATGGGATCCCGACAACTGTAATTGCTTTTGCCCTTACTCCTTAATCATATGGGGCCTCCCCCTCACTCACTATCCTAGTAATACCACTGAGCTGGTGCAGAATAAGCCCTTTGGGCACGATCACCCATGCACAGTCTCTCTGCTCATTTGTATACTGATATATCACATTCATCCGAGTACTTCTTCCATTCATTTTATACTTTATATTCCTTTTGACCTTACTACTCTATAATTTATACTCCCCACACTCTTTGCTAGATGTTTCTTATTCTTTCCATGTACCCAAGTAACTCACCACTATGGTGTAACTTATCAGACAGCTTTTCTCTTATGCACGTTCTCTGCCTTACCCCCATATTTCTCATTCTATCTATTCTTGGCATACTTATCATACTTCTCCAAATACCTCATCTCAGTTTCATTCAATTTTTGTCATTCATCCTTTCTTACATTTCAAGGCTATGGTCCATATAGTGGAATGGTCATAATCACCCCTTCATACAATCTCCTTATTGTATTTGTTCCTAAATATTTTTTCTCTCTACATTTTTTTATTCCACTTAGACATTTACTCATATCCTTAGCTCTTTATCTCATTTCTGCATCCACATCTCCATTCTCTATTACTGTGACCTTTAATACTTTAAACTCACCTTTTCCTTAAGCATCTCTCTAATTCACTCATATTCATTCTGCTACCATCACCAGACTTTGTACACATTATGATTTTACTTTTACTCACAGTCACGCATAACTTCCTTCTTTCTTACACCTACACAACTTGTCCCAAAACTGCTTTAATTACTCCTCAGAATCGGCCACAATCATAGTATCTTTCAGTGATAGCTATGAATTTACTCCCCAGAACCATCCATTCTCACCCACTAATTCTTTAACCTTTACCTAACATGCTTGCCCATTCTTACTTTCCCATGTTATGCATATACATATTACAATAATCATTGCAACATCACACAACCTAGATGCAACCTTACACTCACTTCAGTTAAATCTATTCATTTTTCCTCATTCTCACACGCATGCTACTACTTGTGCAAAAACTTTTGACTTCTTTCAGCAGACTCCTCCTGTCGTAGATTATTTTTATCCTGTACTTTTTTATTATTATTATATATATGACGGTGTTTAAATGAAACTCTGTGTCTTGGGAAAAGAGACATATATTGACAGCTGATAAGCCCCAAAGCCTAGTAGTTGTTTACATCTTGCAATTCTAATCCCAAGGCAATTGTGATGACTGCCCAAAGTGCTAACTGCTTGACTTCTTAGAATGAAGTAATACTACTACTTTACTTATACCTGCCACGCATTGGAAAAGCTACAGGATAACACAAAGAAGGAGAGGAGTATATATATATATATATATATATATATATATATATATATATATATATATATATATAAACTTTATTTCCATTTTACAATGGGTATTCGTCAGCCAGGACAAGCCCCAACCCCCCACTGTGATGTCCACCCACAGCAGTTCCTGCCAGTAAACAGCTTAAACTCTCGGTCTTGGACGGGGACCGATCTTTCGACCTCGTGAATGCGAAGCCAGCGCGTTACTGGACCTTCAACAAGATCAAAGCACATAACTTACACATAGACAAATATTGTTTCTGGCTAAGCTTGACTTTTGACCATTGGGTAATGACTTTCCTAGGGTTTGATCCCTGGGTCACGGGTACATGGTAGCTATTCCAGAACTTTTTGACCATGGGTACAGCATCTGGGAAATATCAGTTGACAGTCTCCAGATAGATTTCCCTTTCTCAGAAGTCGACCCTTGGTCATAGATTCCCGGAAGTGGTCAGCTGTAGGCTGTCTAGCAAAATATACGACACTCATAGTCATTACATTCTTATCACACTCGACAGCACTTCCATATTAGCCCTGTCAAGCTTTCTCCTAGTCCATGTATGCCCAAGAAACATCTTTAACTTTCTCTAAATACTTTTCACATACCTTTCTTTCCCCACACATTACATCCAGCCTGCATCTTCCTCTTTTGAGCCTGTATTGCTATTTTTCAATTACTATCTCACTTCCTCAACTAATTCTTTCTCTCAACACTTGCTAATACACCTTACCACCTACACTCGGCCAACAAATCTCTAAAACTACCACATTCATATTTGTCTTCACTTAAAAAATGGGAATACGCATACATTAAAGAATGCAACAACTTCACCATCCTTTCCACTATTGCTTCTCCACCGTTTGACAGGCATTCCATTTGACACCCATTTAACTTACTGCCTTAACTACTTTCAATACCACTTTGACCTTTTCTCTTGTAATTGTCCTATCATTCCCCTTCCATATCACTGGGATTCTTTTAGGCTCTCCCACAACCATAATCTCTTCCTGTCTATTGTCTTTCATATGTAAAATCTTCAACATAGCACATCCCAATTTTTACCTCTCTTGGCTAATAGCAATAGTCCATCTTTTCCTTTACCTTCTCCTTATCTGACTCATCTCATTGCACTCTATTTGCTTCCCTCCATAATATATATTTCTTTAAAAGTTATCATATAAACATGTACCCCACCTCACATCCCTGCAATTGCTTCACCACCTCTAATATGCCTCCACTCTATTATCTGCCACTGTTACATTCCCCTCTTCGCTATTCGGTTCTCTACCTTTTCTTCTGCTTCCATTTTTACTTGGCAGAATATCACCCTAATATTTTAACTGATTATATTTATTCGTTGATCATATGTCAAATATTATTCCATATCCTGCTAAAGTAGCTAGTATGGTAGCCACAGTTGTGCTTAAGACGGTAAAGCTTAAGTGTTTGGTGCCAAATCTCTAAAGGCTTGGATTGGCAACTTTCTCCTTCTCTGCCAGAGATATACCTCCTGGAAACCACCAAGGAAAGAGAGAATGATATATAAATAAATATCTCTAATGATATTGCAGTATAGATACAACAAAATAAAAATCTTGTATAAGTTTTACAATATTAGATCGAATGCAAACAACATATAAGATAAATTATATAAAATGTCTAATTCCGCAAAGTATATGACTTTCTTTTGATTGCTGATACTGTTTCCAAGTGTGAAATTCTCTCTTCACCACTACTAGGAATGATGTGTATTCTAGTTTAATTTCCATAATTTAGTAAATGTTAGCATTTGTATGTTGGGTAACAGTTTTCATATTACACTTAGGTTTATAGTCTTTTACACATTTAATTTTTTATTATAGGTACGCAGACAGAGTCAAAGAATTAGGAGCATCAGATGAGTCAGGTCAGGATTATAAGTCATCACCAACAGAAAAAGAACCAAATGAAAATGGTACAAATGATGCTGATTATTCAAGGCTATCTGGTTTGAATGTAAGTTTTTCTATTTTAATAACTACAAGACATAAATCTAATAGTGTGTTTGATATTTTTGTGCATTAACAAGTTTGCTAGTTGCCTAATTATGGGAGTTAGTTGATGAAATCTTACATTTTTGTTTGTGTTTCATCAAAGGGAAAAGTAAATTCCTTCATCAAATTATTTTAAGCTACATGACTCATATATTAGCTATGAGATCGACATCTACAAGTTTCTACCACCTTCATGTCTATAAACGAGATCACTTCTTGCATAAGTACACAAACTAGTTTTTGTACTTCAATGCAAGTACGGCTTTCCTGTTTGTCACACAAAGGAAATATAAAGTAACCTTTTTATACCAGTTTGCTTGTGCTATGCTCCTATAGGACTGTTATTATCGTTTGAAAACTGAAACGATGACAACAGTATGGAAACAATATATATTCTCAGTGATAAGGTATGCAAGCCCTGCTTGGGCTCCTAACCTTACTAAAACACACAATAAAACTATACAGAGTATACAGAACAAAGCACTAAAAATAATCTCAGGCTGTAGAGCTACAACACATACAGACCACTTACACCAAGAACTAAAGTTCTTAAAGTCAAATGTCATCTAGATGTGAGAGGCACACATACTTGCTGCAGCCTCTACAAACCAACTTCTCTCACTATGCTACATTGCAGAATGCTCACACACCTCGGAATATTAAAACAACACCTAACACACATTATTACACACAAATATTGTCATCTCTTCCCCCTCACCCACCCAAACCAGCATCTGCAATCATATCCATACCCATTTAACTCACCATTCCATCCAGTGTTACGTTCTGAACCTCCCTACATCCATCCTGTTAAGTCCTCTCTTGCCCATGAAGACAAGAGTCCACCTGGCTAGGTTGCGATGTGGGACCATCCAGCCTTCTGAGAGTTATCAGTAGAGGCTAGACAACTCTGTTAATGATGCCTGTCCAAGGTGTAACACATCACTGCATACAGTTAAGCATAATATAGAAGATTGCTCTGCTTTTTATTTTTTAATTATTAAATTTTTTTTTGGAGGAGGGAGTGTGGCACCAGGACAGGCAAGGAAATTACCCTTATCAGGCCGGGGCATGAAGGGAGCATTAAGACGAAGAAAAGTAGAAGGTTAAGGACAAGGCAGACATAGGGGAGTTATGCACATAGGAAAAGGAAAGAGATAGGGCAGGATTAGGCCCGGATATGGTGATAGATATGTTTTTTTTTTTTTTTTTTTTTTTTTTTCCCTTAACAAAAATAGGTTAAAAATTAGACAGAAGGAGGAAGAGAGTTCCAAAGTCTGGAGATGGATGGGAAAAAGTAGTCACTGCACCGACCAATCCGAGAGTTACAAATCTCCACACAGTATCGTGAGACGAGGCCATTCGGCAAGTGTTACGCAGCCTCGGCAGTGGGGGAGGGATGCAACTCGCCAACTCAGAACAGCGATGGAAGTAGTAGTGATAGAAAAGAAAAAGGGATGGTACCTTATGGTGAATAGAAAGAGACTCCATATTAAAAGTAAGAAGGGTCATTGATGAGTCTAACTCTCTTAGATTCTACCCTATCAAGGAGATAAGTATATGAAGTCACCCTATAAGTGCGAGCAGTATTGTAAGCAGCCACGGATAAGACTTTTATAAATTTTAAGCAACTTAGTAGAGGAAAAGTAATGACGAAAATGAAATAGAACCCCCAAATTATTGGATGCAGATTTAAAAATTTGGATTGTGTGATTCCTTCAAGACAAGTTAGAGATTATCTCTAGTCGTAGTATGTTAATAAAATTAAGGGTGTAAATTTCGTTAGTTTTGAAGACAATAGGGCTATCAGAAGGAGAAGATAAAAAGGCATTAAATTTAACTAAATTTTGGGTGCTCCACTCAGATACCCTTTGCAAATCGGAGTTGAGAGGAGAAGAAAGAGTAATACAAGCTGATTGCGAGTAGCTGACTCTGTCAAAAACCCTAGAGATGTTAAGCACGACGACAAAGGATTCCCCATAGCTCCTCAGAGAAGGTGACCATACATGAGTAAGATAGGACAGGAGATCACCATTGGATTTTGCCTTATGGAAGCCATACTGGTGATCAAAGATAAGCAAGTTAGATTCAAGATGTTTCAAGAAGTGAGAATTGAGCATACTTTCAAATACGTTAGCAATAGCAGAGGTTAGGGCAATAGGTTGGTAGTTTGAAGGAATAGAGCAGTCATCCCTCTTAGGAACAGGTTGAACTAGAGCATGCTTCCAAGATGAAGAATATATACTGCTTGAGAGAATGAGGATAAAATGACAGCAAAGCACGGGAGCCAGTTCATCTGCAAACTCCTTAAAGAACCTTGCAGGGATGCCACCGGGACCACATGCTTTGTTCGTCTTTATCTATCAAAGAACTTTATGAACTTTGCATGAAGAAAGGATAAGGGGTAAAGAATGAGGGACAGTTGCACTAGAATAATTTTTGGACGAGATTGCAGAAAAATGAGAGCCAAAGAGAGAGCCATCGTAATGAATGAAGTGGAAAAGCTTAGAGTTACAGAAGTTATTGGAGAGGTTTTTGGCTAAGGACCAGAAACATCAGTGGGAGAGGAGTTAAGGTCATCAACTGTCTTTATAAAGGAAGCGTTAGACCTTTGAATCTGAGCAGTACAGCGATTCCTAGCTGAAATAAAAGCAGAGCGAGTTAAATCACAAGGAGAGACTTGGTACGACCGGTGTGCCTGATCCCATGGCCTGAATAGCCATGGAGCAGGCGCGGTCAAACCGAGAGTTAGGCAGAGAAAAAGGTTTCACCTCCATTCCAGAGGTTATGAGTTTAGCAATTTTTAGGGCTACCTGATCAGGGTTGCGGGTCTGAAACCTATGCAACTCACCACTTGGGTACGCTCACAGAAGCGGTGCTGAGTAGGAGGAATTGATGGATGGGAAGTGAAAATGGAAGAGATGGAGATCACAGAGTAAGCAGATATACCAAGAGGAGGGATCACAGAATATGAGTAGTTTGAAGGATTAAAAGTAAGAAATAGATCAAGAGTGTTAGCTGCATGTTCATGGCAATTGGGAACACGAGTAGGATGTTTGATAATCCGCCCCCTATTGTGAGTAATAGAGAAAGCAAGGACTTCACTTCCTCGCACATCAGTGTGAGAAAAATTAAGCAGCTCAATATGGTGTACATTGAAGTCCCCAACATACAGTACCTCAGCTTGTGGGTGAGAAGATTGCAAGGACTCATGGCAAGAGGACAGATATTCAAAGAAAGACACAAAATCAGTGGAGTTAGGAAACCAGTAGCAGAAATAATAGAATATAGTGGTAGTGGAGTGATAGATCTTCAGCCAGAGAACATCAAAGTCAGGAGATTCAAGGTCCATGAGCCTTGCAATAGGAGTGTTAGTGTTGCAGTAGGCACAGACCCCACCTTTGGAACTGAAACGATAATAGAGGTTATAGTAAGAGATTTTAAATAGGTCAGGGGAATTTTGCCTAGACTGCTGAGTTTCAGGGAGATGGAGGAGGTTAGGGAGGAATGTATTCAAGTGCTATTCCATAGACCGAAGATTTGAGTTCAGACCACAAATATTAGAAACGTAAAGAGTGAAAGAAGCAGATCTATCAGGATATGCATGGTTAAGGACAGAACCATTACTTTCACCAAGCATATCTACCCTCTTGATAACAGTGGAGTCAACAAGATCCCCAGAGATGCTTAGCACCCCTCTGTGCTGGGTACTGGGGGCCATAAGCTGTGAACCTTTCATTGATTATCGTAAAAACGAGGAAAAAGAGAGCAAAAAGAAACAGATGAGGAGTGTTGTGACTTGTCAAATATAATGGAAAAGTAAGAGATGTGTAATGAATTCACATGATTATATTGTGTAGATGTAGGCATAGGGAAAGGACTGTGCCTAAAGTAAAACTTAACCCTTAGCTGTCTAGTTAAGTCCGTATTACCTTCAGTCGTAGTATTTCATCGGGCTGCAGGTGCCATGGCTAACTTACTATATAAACCATTTATGCCAGCAACATACACTCTCTTGAGTTCTATGGGAAAGTCCAGGCTTGGCAGGGCCCCACCTAAGGATTCAGGGTTATTTGGGCAAACATCCTAGGGTTCATCAACAACAACCACATGTTTTGATATTGGTACCAGTATATTTAAAAGTTTTGTAATTGAATGACAGATATATATATGATGTATTGGTCAAATACAAAGCTTGAACCTTAACAGTTTCCCAATATTTTTAACTGAAAAACATTGTACAGAGGGTTCCTGGTTTACGTGGTCCCTGAGTTACGTTTTTCCACTGTTACAATAGAGGCTCATAAAATTATTAATAAATCAATTATTCTACCTACCTGGCTTGTGTGTTAAATACAAACTTTGTGTGCTGAATTGTTTGAGCATGGCAGATTAATACGCTGTTCTATTCGTATATATTAAATTAATGGCTTTACTTGTATATTTATTTGGTTATTTAAAGGAATCAGATTGAATTTATTTACAAAATTACCAAACACTTAGCCATGTAAGAATGATCCATCAACCTTTATATATACCTCATATTATTACAGTGGACTTTTTGCAAGCGTTGTTTTAGAGAGGATAATACTATAATTTTACACGTATCGGTCTAATATGCTTTTGTAGATGTGGTAAAAGTATATGTTATTTATTTCTAAAATGCAATTTTATTTTTACTGAATAATTATAATATGACTTTATGTAAGAAACATTGCAACCATTTTTTAAAATGTCTGTTACAGAGTACAGGTAGTAGAATTTTGATTATTTTTTTTATTTAGGCAGAGACTTGTAAACAATAATATAGATATTACAATTCCCTTATATATCAAGTTAATTATTTTATTTATTTGTTCGTATTTGGTTATTTGAAGGAATTAGATTTAATTTTTTTATAAAATTACCAAATACATAGCCAATAATACAATCTTTATGTGAAAAAGTATGTTGCTTACATTGTCACATGGCATTAGACTTAAGAAGAAGAACCATCACTCAGTTCACTGCCAAATACGTAGCCGATAATACAATTTTCGTGTGAAAAACTTTGTTGCCTACTTTGTCACACGGAATTAGACTGAGAAGAAGAAGAAGAACCATCACTCAGTTCACATGTGTTGTTTATCGTGCTCATTCGCTGTAATTGCATACTTTCACCATGATTAAAACGGAGTTTCTAAAGCTTTGGCTAGATGAACAACATCGAGGGTGCATGCCAGTGAGCCTCTTTTTGATCCAGAAGAAAGCAAAAAGATCGTTTAATGCCTTGAAAATGGGAAATGGGGGGAAGAAGAAGCATCGCCCACTTCCTGCTCGTATGCCATATTGTTGTTCTTGTGCTCATTCGCTGGTGTTAAGCAATTCGACTCTGAGTTGGGTATAGAGCTGATGATGCAAGCCAGTCACAGTAGTAAAGATAGATTATATATTTATGTTTTAGATTATTTATTTTTAGCATTGGTGGGGGACCTGGGTTTGTATTTTTGTGTTTTCTGACCCAGGATGAAAACTGGGTAATAACAGCTTTCAGGAATGGAACCCTGTTGTAAATAGGGGACCCCCTGTATGACGTACATTTCACATTATACATAAAATACTGAACTTCCTATTGTTAAAATACATTTGTATTCTTATTGCATAATTCAATAAAAAAAGGATATATTGCTTTATTCCTGGTCACAGGAAAATGAAATGAGCGCCGACCAGCAAGCATTCCAAGTGGCTATGAGTGCCCTTCAGGAAGCTGAAGAAGAAGTTGTTGATCTCCATGGACAATATTTTACACACAGAGATAAAATGGATAAAATGCTAATTCCTCTCTATCAAATGACCAACGAGGTTGACTATGATGTGGATGGTAAGTATCATTTTCTTTTTTCAAGGCTGTTCTTTTCCTCTCTATAAGGATAAGATGCTAATAATCCTGTTCTGTTCTTTGGATTATGATGTGGATGGTTATGTACCTTCACAGATCTGAGGAATTATTATTATTTAATCATCTTCTGTTAGATGGACTATAATGCGGATGGTGGGCACACTTTCCAGTATTCTCAACCCGTTATTTTTTATTTAAGTACTATGAATATTGGCTTTTTAAGTGGTAAAAAGGAGGAAAATAAAAGAATTTCCAGTGTAAAAGAGTTAAGTAATGTGGCACAGTGTTCCTCTGCGTGTCGTAAAGCTGACTAAATGGGACAGTGCAAGGGGATTGGGAAACCCCTCTTATGTATTTTCTTCTGCAAAGAGTCTAGGTATTTTTCCTTATAAGAGGAAATATGTCTTTTGTATGTATATTTGTGAGGAAGTAAGTATATGTGATAAAATGGATATTATACCTAGAATGCTGCTTGATTGTAAGAAGTCTTCTATATTAAAGTTGACCATGATTAGTAGATAACTTTGTGCCCCACAGCGTGTGTCCCAGGTAGTATGTTGGTGCTAGTGTGAGGGTTTATATTCACCCTTTATTCCCATGGTGCAAAGTTGTGAGAAATAGAGTGTGTGTGTGTGTGTGTGTGCATGCATATGTTGGTGTGTTTTTTTTTTCTGCACTTGTGGGTGGAGGTGTTTCACTAAGATCAAGCAGTGAAGTAAGCCATCTATGGCTTTGTGACATAAGTTGTGTGGCCAAAGGGGGAAGAATATAATGATGACCATTAATTTTTAAGGAACTACAGTGTTAGGGAAGGATGAGTTGGTCTTCTGGTGACTGGGTTTGTGCTTTGATTCAGCCTCTCCACTTCCCTGGAAATTGCAACCATATATGTTTGTATGTTTTTTATACTATTTCACACTGATCGCTTGGTTATTATTTTACTTTTAAGCAGATCAGTATTGTTTGGAACTGATGATTCTGTCAGTATTTTGTCAATAGTTATATACATTATTTGATATAAACTGCATTATATATATATATATATATATATATATATATATATATATATATATATATATATATATATATATATATATATATATATATATATATATAATATATATATATATATATATATTTATTATTATTATTATTATTATTATTATTATTATTATTATTAGTATTATTATTTTATTTATATATAATAATAATAATAATAATAATAATATATATATATATATATATATATATATATATATATATATATATATATATATATATATATATATATATATATATATATATATATATATATATATATATATATATATATATATATATATATATATATATATATATATATATATATATATATATATAATATATATATATATATATATATATATATATATATATATATATATATATATATATATATATATATATATATATATATATATATATATATATTATTATTATTAATATTATTATTATTATTATATATATATTATTTATATATTATTATTATTATTATTATTATTATTATTATATATATATTATATATATATATTATTATTATTATTATTATTATTATATATATATTATATATATATGTATATATATATATATGTATATATATATATGTATATATATATATATATATATATATATATATATATATATATATATATATATATATATATATATATATATATATATATATATATTATTATTATTATTGTTATTATTATTATTATTATTATATATATATATATATATATATATATATATATATATATATATATATATATATATATATATATATATATATATATATATATATATATATATATATATATATATATATATATATATATATATATATATAATTTATTTATTATTTTTTTGTGTGTAACATCGGGAAAAAAAAAAAACCTGCCCTCATCGGGCCTTAGGCACGAAGAAAAATACCAATAGGGATGGAGAGTGTTATGACTGGTCAGATGTGAAGGGATAATAAGAGATGTGTAAAGAATATCCAAGAATATTTGGTGTAGATGTATGTATAGAAAAAGAATCGTAACTGAAGGAAAACTTAATACTGGGCCAATATACTAAAGAGGTAAACAGTCACGATATGAAGAGGTTTTTGTTCTAAATTCAGTGCAGCAATAAATTGGAGAGATTTTATTTTAAATTCTATCGCAAAAATAGTTTTTTTTTATTAGTTTTATTGTCTTTAGTATATATATAGTAATCTAGATATTGCAGGGTTAATGCATATATAATTTTCCCAGCTTATGCTCAGCAATTGGAAGATGTGGTATTAGAAAACTTGGAATGGTGGACACAGCTTAGAGAACGCGTTGTAAAGCTGCGACACCAGTTAGAAGAGGAAGAGAAGCTTTCGCGGCGCCAGCAGCTGTGAGTCTCCCCTTGAAGAATCCATCCACACAGAATGCACCTAGGCTGTGTACTAATATTTCACATTTTAATAGTCACAAAGGATATGAGTAAAGCCAAGAAACCATGCAGTTTATCAGAAAGTTATGGCATATGCCTGATATTTGTCTAGTGCTCAGCATTTTATAAGTATCCAGATACAAAGAAAGTTTGTATTGGATACTTGCATGGTTGATGTTATGGAAAATTTATCAAAGACAAAACCCTGTTGTGTCTCGGCATCAAATTAAAAAGACTACTTTTGGTGGTATCACTCCAGCCCGCGCCTTGTCAGTACTGATTACTCCCATATAGAGCATATTACCCATTCTGTATGTTAGGTAATTTTTTTTTTTAGATGTTAATAGCATTTCTGGCTTCTTTACTAAAAATTGAAGTTTCAGTGACTCCCATTGGTGCTGAATTGGTTAGTCTGTGTTTCTATTTAAGTAATGTCTATTCCAGAATACCATAGCATTATTTAATATTTAATTGCTGTACATGAAGATATATATTAAAAGTTCAGGGGCTGTATAATGTGTGACTAAAGATGTGTGTAAAAAGTTAAGATATAGAAACACTGATTTTAACTAATTTTACACTAAAAGCAAAGGAATAGTCCGTTCCTATCCTAGTCGGTAATAATAGGAATATCCAAGGGCTTGTTGAACTGTTCTTGATGTTGGAAGTGCATATACATCATTAATTTATGGCTGACAGCCAGCTGTGATCAGTACTGAGTTAGGTTAGGTAAAGCCTTGAAGTGTAAGGGCTTACTCAAGTGAGTAATTACTAAAAAAGAATTAAAAAAAATGTTGCATTTACACATGAAACTATAGTAATAAAGCTCAGTGTATAGGCAGCAAAATACCACCACCAGTGATGCTTTTGTTTTTATACTGTTGCGTGGTATAACCAAAATGCTTTATTCCTATACTAGGCATATTCTGTGGTACTAGCCCTTTTCACATGTAAAGTTAAGTAGAATTGTGATATTTATTATAATGTAAGGTTAATGCTCTGAAGCAGTCCAAAATCAGATAATAATAAATTAATTAGGGGGTTTTTACTCCTGATAAACATCAAGGAAAAAGAAATTATAAAGCTGTGAATTGCTTACAGATGTCACAATAGTCACTTATATTGTTCACTGTGATGTTTATTCTCGGTAGGTACTGGAAAACATTAGTGAAGTGAATATTTTGAGTTATCCAATAACCAGGTACTGGCCTCTTGAGTCAAACCTTTCCAGATGCTTTTATAAAACAGCATGAGAAAATTAGCAGTCTTCTGCATTGTTATTTATGAAATTTTAGATGTACGTATAACCTGTGATTTAGAAGATCAAAATCTCTTAATATTTACAACATGATTGAGAGACCTTTGTAGAACCAAAACCGGTTTTAAGTTGCCTTTCATAACCTCTTGAGAAGTACTGCAGTTGAGAGGATATTTTGGGAGTATCTTTTAACTAACATTCCATTCCATCTTACATTTCTAATTTGGGATGTGGATACCCATTTTTGGTATTTTTTATGATCTAATAGAGAACACTCCTTGGCTTGATTTACTTCTTATTAGTGATGAGTGCTTCATTCTGATCATCTTCTGGAACTTTTGATAGTTTAGAAAATGCTAGCATGGAAAGATAAATTTGTATTATTTATAGGAGAGGGATAACTAACGCTGCTCTGTATCAGAGCACCTTTTACCTAGTTTGTCAAATGTATGAATTAACTTTTTATTTTTATTTTTCCTCTTTAGCCAGCAGCTGCATATTCTTAAGTAATTTTATCGTACTAAATGCGACCTTATCCATAAGTGCATAGCAGCAATGCCAAACAATGTCATGGTCTGGATCATCACCATTCATAATCTTCAGCAGATTCCAAAAATTTTAAATAAGCTGTGGAAAGTGCATCTAAAGTAACTTCAGATGTGTACAGTTTTCCTTCTTAGAGAAATGTAGTGTAGAAATTTGTTTCCTCAGAGATTCATAACTATTTAGTAACATCTTGATATACGTGATTTCACAGGAATATCCAACTTTATTAAATGCTTATAGGGTCACTTTGTAGTTTGAATCATAAAGGAAACTGCCTCCTCACTTTTTTTTTTTACTCTGGAGGAAAAAACTAATAGAATTCTGAAGTTGATTAAGATCCACTTTGTAATGCTTGTTACATATTAGGGAGAATTAATAAGAGGATGATGCATCCAGCAGAAGGGAGTTGAGGAGGCTAGTTGATAGTTTAGCGACCCTACATGAAAGTGCGAAAATGCTGAAGACCATGAAGATTCTTGATTTCACCTGTCCCTATCATCCAAATAAATTTTTAGGCAAAAGGAATTGGTGACATATATATAATAATTCATCCTCTCCCTTGTTTCATCAATCTCCTCATTTATTCTAGCCATAGCAGTTTCAACACAGACCTCTGATCAGATTTTAATAATTTTATATTTGATCATTTCCATGAACAGCCACTCGATTAGAGGCCTGCTCCAAGGTTTTTTTTTCCAACATATTTTAATTTTTATTGGTGCTTTAAAGTGGTTTCACGGGCTCATTTTACCTTTTATATATGTACATTGCTGTAATAATTTCCTAAATGCTTAAATGTCTCTTGAACTCAGAAGTGGAGTTTTGTGTTGAACAAATACATAAGCAGGAGTGTTCTGCTTTTAATGCGTGATTTATTTGTAAATTTCATCTAGGATTATTTTTCTACAATAAATTCTAGTATGTCATAATATAATTTTTGTTTCAATGCTTTAATATTGTATTTAAATGAATATGATATGTAGAAGACAACATAGTGATAAGATATCTGTGAATGTTAATGTTGCAGTTTTACGAAGTTCTCTTTTTAACACATAAATAAAAGCACAAGTAAATTGGGATTGCGGTTTATTGCAATACTCCTTTTCGTCCTGTCTTTTATCATATTTTGTGGTTTTATCCCTGTTTGTTAGGGAGAAAGAATTCTACTCGTATTCCACGCATTAAGAGAGAACTGTAACTGGCATAAGGGAACAGAGGGCTGGCAGTTCCTCTTCAGAATTTTTTTTAATGCCTCGTAACCAATGGCAAAAGAGATTAGGATAGGTAGCTTATGTGGAAGTCTTGCTACCTCAGTCCTTTAGCTACCATTATGGCAACCTTGCAGAGCTTAGTGGGATATGACCTCTTGTTTAAAAAAAATATTTTTGGCTTTCCATAAGCTGCACGGCCAAACACCCCGGAGTACCTAAGGAAGGCTACGGCTGAACCCGGGCTTTCACACAGGGCACTCGGGCAGTGTATTTTGTGTTATTGGCATGTGTGGTGCTGTTTTCCATGATGTGTTTGAATGTGTGATGCGATGTGTTCCATCTTCTACAGGCATCACAGAGCCACCCAGCCTCCTTTGATACCTCAGAAAGGCTGGGTGACACCCACATCTCAACCTGGCCAGGTGGGCTCTGAAGAAAAGTTCTTGGGAGGTTGAAAATGCATCTGTGTGGTAATATAATTTTAATTTTTCATTTCCAGAGTAGATGTCTTGTGTGAGATTTTTCTCAAATATCTGAAGTTTTCATTTGTAATATTTGAAGACTAATCTTAAGTAATACACTTATTTAAATCTAGAAACACTGATAAAATTAAAAAATATTTGAATATCACAATCGTGAATAGTACACTTTCATTTAATGCAAGAAAGACTAATAAACTTTTTAATTATGCTAAATATAAGTATGCATGTCTTGTAATTTGACTGAAAGCTCGTGGAAACAACCTTTTAATATTTTTTCTTTTAGAATTCATAAACTGGATGAGTACAGGTATCAAATTGATTATATTGACATAAAATATTCAGAAAGGACAAGTAAAGGACTTCCTGGAATATTATGTTGTGGTTAGTGACCACCTTGTATCTTGCTACAGTGAAGAATCTATTCATAAAGCATGCGGTTGGATGCACTGTGTACTCTGGTTTTACACTGACTCATCTTGAGAAGAAAGCTCTAAAGCAGTTTGGAAATGTTTGACTTATCTGTTTACTACTTCAGAAACATACATATAAAGAAATTTTTTTTTAATAAAATATTGCAAGTTATGAAGAATTCAGTTCATCGGCGAGAAATGAATGAATTTTGACTACATGTTGATTATACACATGATGAGGAAAGACTTAGAGTATAGTAACAGATTTGTGATTCAAACTGTATATAAAAATCTGCTGGAAAATCCTGTTGGTGATGGACTGATTGTCAATGCTTGAAATTCGTTTTCATTGTAGAAATATAAAATTTCGGGTGAAAACACCACTAATTTTACCAAAAATGCTGATGCTCTACAGACTCCAGATACAGTAGATGAAAAGCTATGGGAGGAGGAAGCTGATTTCAAGAAAGGAAGACTGTGGTGATTAAAGTCATCAGTAGAAACATCCTACAATGAGAGATAGAAAATTCCATTTCTATTAGTAGTTGGTCATTAAAACAATGCACTGGACAGCATACATAATTTTAGTGTAAGAAAGAGATACTTAGCATTCTTTAGGATTATACAAACCTTTGAAAGGTGAGTTACATTTAAAGTTGATGTCTATTAAATACGATTGGGTAATGGTTATGGAATATAGGGAACTGAATGGAGTTTTGCAAATGTAATGTGATGCCTTTTTGCATGCCATTACTCAGTATTACTAAAATCAAAGGGATGGATCCGTTTTATATCATTGCACAGTATGATTAAAACCGAAGGGGAAAGGTTGTTTTTTGTTTTATCTGTTGCTTTTAACCCATTTAAGCAGGAGTGGATACATACAGGTTGGAGCTGGGTGCCAATCCCAAAGCTCCATGATGGGCTTAATCATGGGCCTGTCACTCCCAAGTGGAGTACGCTAACCACTGTTACAAATTTGCCCAAGTGGAGAAAGAAGCCAGGAGAAAATAAACTTTTCATATCTCCAGTCTGTGCTTACTTGTTTTCAGTTGTGCATATACACTTCGTAAATAGGGATTTTTTTTTTTACACACTATGCCAGTTTCTATTTGCTTTCCCATTTTATGCCCCTCATTTACAAATTCTAAAATATATTTTTAATGGCATACAACTTGGAGAAGGAAGACGAGAAATAACAGGAATCTAAGACTAAACTTTGCTGTCACATATCCAAGATGCAGAAGTTGCAAGACTGATTAGATCTCTACACAGTTGCTTTACTAGCAACCAGAATGCAGAAAATAGAGGGGAGTGGTTTCAGTATTAAATCTAAAGAGAGGATGACTGAACACTCTTTACGAGATGATAGCGTTTAACTTGTCATGATGTAGAAAATAGGGAAAGGAAAATATGGGGACAGTAGTAGCACAGTAGTCCGAGCACTCGATTTAGGAAGTGACGGACCTACAATAGAGCCCACCAGGGAAGTGTTGAGTCCCAGACTCCAACCTGTGTCCACCCCCATAATGGAAATTCAAAGTAACAAATAGAACAGTAAACAACAGTATTGTGAAGTTAATTTAAAAGCTGAAGTGGAGACTAAAATGACAAGACATTTTATTGCCTATGCGAGAACTTAATCTGGCTCCTACCACATAACAAAATTCACCATATATTGTACTATTTTAGAACACTGAGTGACCAGTGCAAGAGTTGAAATGTGGTTCTAACATCACAAAAGCAGACTGCAGATATGATGAAGAACTAAAAATAAAATTGGGGAGTAATATGGCAAGATAGGATGAAAAATGGCGGTTGGAAAAAGTATTATTGTGACCGTGTGAGAAATGACACTAGGAGAAGTTACGGAAGTCCCAAACTTGTGTATTAAGATCACCTACCCACGGGGTGTTATGGCATCCAGCTATAATATTCCTTTCCAACCTATCTTTGTCAATCCTCATGCAAGTGGAGATTAATAGTGACGCAAAAACTACAAACAACATAACGGAGATGTACAGGTGATGGAAGATTCTAATATAAAGGCTATCATTCAAGTGGAGGAAATAAAATTATTGGGAGCCATAAAACTCACGATATACGGCATATAAAAGAATTTTATGATGGAAATCGAGAAGTGAACTCTTGAATAAATAGGCACTGCAAAGTAAAAGAGAGAACCCATAGTGACTTAGAAAAGTGATGAAGTATTCTTCAAATTTTCTCTCCTAAGTAGCAATACAGTTATCTGTTACTTTCACTGTGGTTACCTTTGTTAAACTCCAAATGGTTGAAAACCTCAGTTGATAAACAAAGACTCTTTGGTTACTTAAAATGTATTTGCTCGTAATATATTATCTCAGTTTGTAATTTGCCTATCTGTTCACAGTAATTAATTGTTCCACAATTTTGTGCGAGCATTTTATGATATTCAGTATTTTAAACAATAACCTGTATACTTGGTGTCTGTTGGATATATAAACTAGGTATTAAAAAAAATTGTGTTTGCTCTTTGATATCAGCACAGTAATAAACTTTTTTCAATGAGTCAGCATAAAGTAATTTTCTATATTTGTATGCGATGTCAACTAGTATTTAAAGTGGACTCAAGCTGCCATCTTTTTCTGTGTAAGGTAACAAGTTTTCAGAGTTTCCTTCTTCGTGGGAATTACATGGCTGAGGTAGGTCATCCCTACCAAGAGTTTCAGGAAGGAACCTGCAGAAGGACAGAAAATTAAAATTACTTAAATCTATCTTTTGAGAAGATGTAAAGCTTCCTTTTTTACATAGCAAGTTATCATTAGTATCATCAAGTCTTTTCATTTCTCCTGTCAGCAGTCGCCAAATCTGACCAATCATCTCCATATCACCCTATTCCCTGTATCCTTTTCTGTCACACCACACATCCTCATATCTCCCTTCACCATATCAGTAAACTTCCTCTTTGTTCTACCTCTCCCCCTTCTGCCTAGCAGCTTCATCTTCAACATCCTTCTCCCAATATACTCCCAATCCCTCCTCAACACATGCCCAAACCATGACAGTCTCACCTCTCTCACTATGTCCTCAATCCATTTTACCTACTCTGTTCCTCTGATATATTCTTTCTTTATTATGTCCATTCTTGTCACGCCCATATGAATAATGCAGGTTATATATTACTGCCAATACAGCAGGTCATGTGTTTATATTACTGTAAACAGCAAGTAATATTTATATAGTACTGTTATTAGAGGTTATGATACTGATAACACTGACAATTCTGTAGCTTATTGCACTGCCAATTCATAAGATTATAATAGACTTTATATCAACATTATTGCCAATATAAAAAGAAATAATTATATTTCTGTCAAATACAAGAGGTTATACTGATATTCAAACCTACATTACTCTCAATATAGAAAATTGTATTTTTGTTAATACAGGAGGCTGTACCAGTATTAATGTCAATACAGTACTGTACTAGGTTCTTTCCTGTTATACAAGATGTTATGATAATAGTATTGTCAATACAGAAGATAATTATATATCTGTCAAAACAAGAAATTATACTGGTATTTATTCTAGCATGACTGTCAAGACAGCTGGTTATATTTACATTTTTGTCAGTACAAGAAATTATTTATTTCACTTGTATTACCATTATCAAAGGAAGTTAGATAAAAAAATAGTATTGATTTATTGATAGTAACGACTTACTTGTATGCAAATAACCATATAAAAAGTGATGAAAGCATGAAGAGAGTAAAGGAATATTCCCCAATTTGGCTTTGGATCAGGGGGAAAGTGAAACCTACAATAAGATTGCTAAGCCAGTTACTTGTACTACCAACGGATATACCAATCGACCGAGGCCCTGACGGGAATAGTTCTGTAAAAAAAAATTGAGATTATATGAATATGATCTATTTCTATTTCTGAACTCTAATAAGTGATTTTTGTGTAATTTAGTAGTATTTTTTAAAAGGCATATTTCATATCAATGAAAAATATTCCTCTGCTGGGATTAAAATTTCACAAGAGTACTCCTTGACTGTCGTAAAATTCGACTGAAAAAGTCAAGTAGTGAGAGGCTTTGTGTCCTTCCTTTCTCAATTTTCTTTCTTGTTAGAAAAACAACTGGCAAAAAAGATCAGGATGATTATGTTGAAGCATAGATATTACTGTTACTAGTATCATAAGCCCAGCAACAACCCCACCTGGAAAAAGTCAAAGTATGTAAACCAATTAGGCTCAGCAGGGGAAGCAACTTGGTGAGGAAAAGGAAAAAGAGAAGACAGCAAAATATATTATATAAAAGGGTACAACTAAATATTCCAATACTGGTGCATCAACCTTATTACAATTGTGCTTCCCTTACCAGCTTTAGTGAGACATAATGTCTCACTGGGGAGGGGGGGGAAATAAAACCGACTTAAGTAAAACTACCTGTGGCTATCATGTATGGTATTGGACCAAGTCCAAAATGATATACCAATACATATGACATCATGGCTGCAATTGCAAAGTATGAAGCAATAGATGAGGTGGGTATAAGGGCCAGTGAGGCCAAAAGGATGGCTTGACTGCAAACGCACAATGCTACTGAGGTCAAAAAAAGGACTCTCCGTCTACTGTACCTGTGAAAGAAAAACCTGTATGTAAAAATTTTATAAAAAAAATAGGTCTATTCATATCAAATGGTGATATAGAAATCCTGAACCCTGATTTTGTTAGCACTGGCAATATCTTGATATTTTATCGTGATGTGAGGTTTGATTATGAACAAATGTTTTCAATTACAGTATGTGCAAGAGTTTAAGTTTTTGTTTTTGTGAAGTCTTCTATGCTTATTTTTGGTCTCGCATACAATAAGTTGGGTGCAGCTTATCTGCCTTGAGAGCAAACAGCAGTAGCTGGCTTACCTCACACTATTTTAACATAGAATGAATTCAAAGTACAGTATGTCATTGTTTACAAGTCTATGGTATTCTTAAGTCTGAAGTAGATGGAAAACTGAAACTGTTCATACATTACTATTCTAGAATACACGGACAAGAAAGTTTAAAATAATTGGACAGAAGAAAACAAAACTAAAATGAGCATAATGGAAGTACTGCTATATAACACATTTTTAAGATTATTCATTAAGCATCAACACTGCATAAACCACCCCATACTCAAGTAGTAGTGTTAACAGAATGAATATTATCTGTTCCATAAAGTTTAAGTGTGATAAGTGTCTGTACCATTAATTACTTTTCAGTTTCTTATATTGTGTTTCTCCACCCAGACAGTTTGGTGAATAAAGCTACTTAAATGTGATCCATCTGGAAGTATAGACTAGAGGTTGAAAATTGTTTCACAACAATAATACAAAGATTCTTTCAGAAAATAATGATCTATCTCTGTCTGCCTAAGTGTGTTTTATGAACAAATAATTGGTAAAAAATTAACTACAATGATTCACAACTTGGGAAGGAGTGATGAAACGTGCTTTAAATACAGTTTGTGGAAGTTCTCTTCTATTCCATTCATTTTTTTCCACATTATTTTCGCCTTTAAAGGGTAGGTATTTTCACTGACTTTTATTAAATGTCTGAATATTGCCACTGGCTTTTGTGATGGAATATCTTAGTTTTCATTACAGGATCCTTTCCATAGTTGGTAGTTTACCTTTGAAGCTGCAATAGTACAGTATACAGCATAAGTGCTTTGAATTTTGAATAGGAATGTAATTAAATAGTATCTGTAAATGTATCATTTTGTTTGTTAGAGAAAGAATATTTACCATCTAACACAAATATATCCTCTAGCATCCTATTACTAACACATTTTATATCTTTGTTTATAATATCAATGGTTACATAATATTACTTACCGTACTAAAGGTATAGCAGCCATGGAAGTTACCCAGTTAATAACACCAGCACTTATTGAAGCACCTTGACTTTCATAAACATTCAAACCAGCACTTCGAAAAATTAGAGTTGAATAATAAAACACCTGTGAAGAGCACAAAAAGAAAGTTTTTCTTATATTATTTCCGAGAGGGTCATCTTAGCTTGATGCAGGTGGGCATATAACTTTTAAAGTTATCTGGGTGGTCACAAGTGTAGCAAAGAACTAAGGTAGCAAGGCTTCAATATGCCCTCCCTACTACCTTTTCCATGAGCTTTATTTTGATAACAAAAAAATTAATGAAAGGGTTCACCAGATCCCAATCCCCTATTCTCTTAAGTAGTCTCGTACCCCATTCAGGGATGGTCCTCCACCAATAATTAGAAACTACCTAATGCTCCTGTCTTTAAATAAAATTTCCAGTTCTCTGCATGTTGCGACACAATGTGTATTTAATAAATTACTACAGGGAATTACATTACTGCAACAGTTCCTTAGTAAAGATACTTCATTATATGATAGACTAAAATACCAATCACTGCAGATATGTTGCTGCTGTTGTCTGTCGTTTTATGTGTCACAATTAGTTCCTATTACAAAGGGTGTGGAAACAGACAGGCTAAAGTTGGATATTAAAGCCAAGTGCCTTTCCTAATGCACATCATCACCAACCATTTTTCATACCACATGGTTTGCTTTGAATTATGTAAGATATAGTTTCTCTGTTAATTATACTCCCACTTGTGAAATTTAGTCAAGCTTCATAGATAAGCAACTGTGAATATCAGTATTTCCATGACCTTTTAGGGACAGTAATACTTACTGCATTAATTCCTGAGAACTGTTGTCCAACATTAAAGATCATTGTAATCAACACTGGTAACTGGTACTGTTTAAGTACTCTTATTATGCTCCAGGTCGTTCCCTCATCACTATTTTTATTTCTGAGAGATTTCAGCCTTAAAATCTCTGCTTCTACAGCTTTTGAAGGGCCTCCTCGTAAACCCTGTAATGCTGTAAATGAATTACCAGAGAAGTTTGAAAAGTTGTTGATATTATTTGAAGTCACTGAATTTGTATTTGAACCGATTATTGTTAAAACAAAATGGCATTAATATTGCAACTAAGAAATTAATTTTAAAATAGTATGCTCTCTATCATATTTTAGAAGAATTTATTATTATTATAACATGCCTATTTCATAGTTTAATGTTTCTGCATAGAAAATTTGTACACAACAATATATCCGAGTAACCTTTTTTTCCTCTCTCTTCATCTCCCAAAATTATGATGCAATACGCAGGGGAATCTGGAAGAGTTGGATGCAATAGAATAGCTGCAAGTACGGGCAATCCATAACCTCCAATCAAATATTGCCAACTCTCAGTTGTACCTGTTGAAATGCACAACATTAAGAAAAGTTTCTGAATGTATTGCAGTATAGAACACAGCAAAATAAAAATCGTGTTACAGAACTTAAACACACTTGAATGACATAACTTAGAATAAAAAAAAACCCAGCATTTTTATGTAGGCAACATTGGAATGCAGTTCTTCGGCATTGTATTCCAGTTATGGTTGCTTAATTACTTTGTAGAATACTGTATTTTTAGCTTTGTAAAGATGAGTAACCTCTAGAACCCCTTGTAAAGTTAGACTCCATGAACTAGCATGTAAAATTGAATAACCCCCCAGAACTATCTTGTAAAGATAGTCAAATTAGATTATGTCAAAGAATAACCCTTGGCTTACTTTTCTTTACAAAAACATATATTTATGCTGCTTCTTTTCAACGTACTCACCAAGTATGGCTTCCATTCCTAGGATTTGTGATAATAAGACTCCAAAACATAATCCCATAGGGAATAAAACTCCCATGACACCCCTAATTGCTGCAGGAGCTATTTCTGATAAATACATTGGCATAAGGCTTGTAGACACTCCTGGAAATAAGTATGCATTTTAAAAAACAAAGAAGACAATATATCTCTGCCACACCTACTGATACTAACATTCCTGCTTAAAGGCATGAGAGCTGCGGACCATTAATTTTTGCCTTTATGAAGCTTCAGTAATGAAGACCGTTCTTTCACAGACTCCACACCTAGGTTGATAGATGCTACCTAACGCATGTGGTAAACATCTATTATGCACTTTTTATCCACGAGTATCAAGCATATAGAAAATCTTTTCAACTACTTTAGGAAATGAAGGACTATGTAATGTCAGTATCTTTTCTATACCTATATATTTCCAACAAATATTGAGGTTTGAGTGTTGGATCTAAAAGTTTTTGGATATAACAATATTTCAGAGGTATCTAAAAGCACTGTGACTACTTCTTTTGTTACAATCCACTCCTTACAAAAAATTAAAAACTAATAAATTGTTCAATATTAAAAGCTCCTATGGCTTAAGGAAACTGCTTATAGTGCTATTAATTCAATATACGAAGGCAGATAAGGAATTAACATGTCCAAGTAACATAACCTCATATATAGAGGCACATGTGCACAATAATAGAGTATTTAGATAATACTTAAACGTAACTAATTTAGATAGAGATATAACAGACGGAGCAAGGTGGGAAAGTGTTACAAGTATGTAGAGTATATTAATATTTAATTTCACATGCTGTTTAACTGTAAATAATACGAACAAAAACATAAATCGAAGGTTAACCTTTGACTCTAAAGGAGAAGGCAGGGCCAGCTAGAAGTATTTGTCATTACTTATAAGTTCTTCCAGCAAAATGCTTGAAGCTTATTTCTAATCTTCTGATTAGAATTGCAATTCATAATGTGCAGTAATATTGTCAGTATTACTACTTGGGAAATAGCATTAAGGAGATGCTTATAAAAGCCAATGAATACAATCTCTACTCAGTCGCTTGTAATCTAGAAATGATAGATCCATTCCTATCAGTCTTTCTACACAATAAAGTCACATATATTGGGTGCCAATTTGGTGATATATTCTTGTAATTGTATATTTCCATGAAAATGCTGATTGCTAAAATTATGCTTTACTTAAATCATATAAATACAACGAAGAATGTCTATCCATATCTGTTACAAGTAGTTTTAAGCTGGAATTCAAAATAAAAATGTTTCCACAATTCATTTTAAAAACATTATGCTTGAAAGATGTATTATAACATTGATTCCCAAGTCAATTTTCCTCTTAGAAATCTTTGGATGATACAATACTGTGAAGATATAACAGTGAGTAAAATAACAAATTATGATTTTCTAAAAATGTTCTTTGATCCATTTGAAAAACTATTTTCCTTTCAGGTAACATAATAATTTTATTATATAATAAGAATATGGAAGGACATATTCATGGGTTTACATAAATAAATAAAATCAGGGTACAGTTTTTATACTACAGGGTACTTTTTGGCTAGGTTATCAAATGCAGATAATTAAAATATTATATCCTTTGTTGTGTTTATGTCTATGATATTAATTTTAAGACTATATGTGGAAGAATTTTGTTAGAGTCGTAGTTTTTAATTGCTATAGACTTTATGTTAAACATTGTTAGAATAGACGACATAAGGTATGAGAGTGAAAGATGTCATCTTCAGAATGGTACAGTTGAAAATTATGGAATTCTAAATAAAAATAAAATGGTTACTGTATATCGCCTATTGGAAAAGTTAACAATATCTTCATCTTCTTTTAACATGCCAAAAGTAGACAATAAAGAAGGGCAGGAGGGCTTCATCATGGGCTACCCTTTCCCACCCCTTCCATCAGCAATTTAATTCCATAAAAGATTCCGGGCCATATCATGCCAGATATGAAGGCAAACCAATTCTCATATTTTCAAGGATTCTGATTGTAAAAGAGGATTGAAATTAATAGAAATGGGATTTGAAATTTATGTAGAGTAACAAAATCTACACGTACCCAGTCTTGCTCCATTTCACACTTACTAAACATTTTACACGTAAATAACATTAATTGTTTACTGCTTACCTTCATTAGACACTTGCCTAGTAACCTGGATAAAAGACTGTTGCCAGCAATTGAGCCACAACAGTCAGTCAATGCATTTTGTATTACACATATGCAACACAATATAATAGTAATGTGTCAGTTATTCTTGACTTAAAAAGATTCAGTTACTCTTGTGTAGCAGCTAACTTGTCCCTCTCGCTGGATGTCACAAACTTAAATCATAACCTGCATAAAATATGAGGTCTGACTAGGTTTACTATAGCCATCTATTTGACATATCTGACTAGAGTCTAGACGATATTAGATTATGATTGTAACCACAACAGTGATTGAATTTGTCATACTATAATAATCTCCCATGATATATACAGGAAATGAAACACAAAATTAGTGTTGAGGCTTTGATTTTGTATGTGTGCCTGTCAGCTGGTTGACAGTCTCAGTATGTCTACCTTTTCATTTATTTATCTATGCGTCTGCCTATATATCTAGCAATCAATCTCTATTGAGTTGTATGCAGTAATCTGTCAGCTCTGTGTATATTGTACTGGTAATACAAGTGAAAAATACATCCACATGTTCTAATTACCTGAACATAATCCAGATATGAACCGTCCGGAGATGAGCATGTGTACAGAGCTAGCCGCTTTGCACCACGTGCATAATATAGCAGATACAAGAAACATAGAATGATTAACAAACAAACCAAGTCTCCTGAAAATTTAAAAGGAAGTTTAGTTTGATATATTGTGAGTTTTAATACTGTAATGACATAATAATAATAATAATAATAATAATAATAATAATAATAATAATAATAATAATTGTTTTGCTGCTTTGTGTGTCCCTATTATTCCCAATTTGAATGAGGTGGACAAGGATTGGTTTGAGTTAGAAACTTAAGGCAGGACCCCTTCATTGCGTCCCACAGTGAGCTCGATTGTGGGGTTGTCACCTTCCGAATCGAGTGCTCTAACCCACTGCTCTGTCAAGGTTTCCAACGACAGCAACAACAACAACAACAATAAAAAATATATAATAATAATAATAATAATAATAATAATAATAATAATAATAATAATAATAATAATAATAATAATAATCCTACAACCAATTTCTTTTTGCAAGCAAGGTGCCTCTTCTTTGAAGATAGCACTGTGATCACAACTTTTGCAAATGATTCATAAGAGGGATTCGTCATCCCCAAAACATTCTTACCACCTCTGTCATCTATATTCCTGCAAGAACAGTAATTCGGTAATTCAAAGAAGGAACCTTGCCTTCTTTCGGCTCCCCAAGCACTTTTAATCGTTTTTTTTTAAATAAGCAGGAAATATGAGGCTGGCACCCTTTTGACTTTGTGGCTTTGGACATCCTCGAATTTGCCTCTCAAGCCTTGAATGGCATACACGGAGGGATTATTTCTTCCACTTCATCATAGATAACAATAATAATCGTAATAATATATTTTTTTTCAATCAGGAACGAATAATCATGAGATTACAGTAAAAATTTTATCCTTGTATGGAAAATGAACATTGTAAGCTCTCCATCTTAGGTGGTATGGACTGCTGAATCCTCCTATGACTTCCTTTTCTTGTTGCTAAACCACAAACCAGTTCTTGGAATAAGGCGAAGATAGGTTCTTAGAAGTGATGGGTAATGTGAAAATTGCGTGATGTAATGAGTCATTTTCCATAAGAAACAATTATAATGGGCATAGACACGTTTCACAACTGTACATAGACACACTATGCCAATGATATAAGATAAGTAAAGCATATTCTATAAGTACATAACAAAGCAGAAAGCCCTCTAGTTATTTATATTAACATGCAAATAATGTAGAGTATAAAAGATATACAGAATTAATGTACAGTAAACAAATTAATGCACTCTATTATGCGGTGGGCAACAGGCATACACTGGGACGTGCATGGTGGTGGTGAGCACGTAACTTAAGTGGTAGAAGAGGAGGAGGATGCGGGAGAACAAACCTCTATCTGCAAATGATTTTACTCTTGCACGCTTTTTCCCTGACAATTTCATATGGCAAGTTTGTTTGCTGTTTGTTCTAAATGCTTTTTTTTTTCATTCTCTCCACAATATCTGATCACATTAAGCGGTAGAAGAGGAGGAGGATGCGGGAGAATGAACCTCTATCTGCAAACGTTTTTCCGCCTCCATATCAGCTAATGCACTCTTGCACGCTATTTTCCTGATGATATTATATGGCAAGTTTCTTTGCTGTTTGTTCTTAATGCTTTTTTCCATTCTCTACATAATATCCGATTGCATTAAGCGGTAGAAGAGGAGGAGTATGTGGGAGAACGAACCTCTATCTGCAAATGTTTTGCTGCCTGCGTAGCAGCTGATACTCTTGCACACTATTTCCCTGACGATATTATATGGCATGTTTGTTCTTAATGCTTTTTTCTATTCTCTCCATAATATCCGATCGCATTAAGCGGTAGAACAGGAGGAGGATGCGGGAGAAAAACCTCTATCTGCAAATGTTTTGCTGCCTCCGTATCAGCTGATGTGCTCTCGCATGCTTTTTCCCCGACGATATACAAACCTTAACACAAACACAGTTAGGACAAGTGATATATCCATGCTGTATGCTGGATAAAGAGACACTGAAGCACATGGTAGCATGGGGGTAAAAGTGCCTCCTAGGCGGTCGATTATTTACTAAAATGAGAATTTTTTTTTCCAATTTTTGGGGTGGGCGTTATTCGTGTATTTCGCATTTTTTTACTATTATTTTTTAGGGGTGATATTCTAATTTCGCGGATTTTAAACACGCGTAAAAAGCAAACTGAGTATTTTAAGAATTGTTTAGGATAGGATGAGGTAGCAATGGCTTGAATTTTTTTTCACTATAAATTTGACAACTCAGTTAATTTCTGAGAAGCAATGTATTAGGGATGAAATTAAAAATACCATAATCATTATATTCTTTTTGACTTAAAAAATGATCACGGCATTTGTTTTTCATATTATGTGTCACTTTTAATCCCCATTATGGAGTTGGACACACACAAGTTGGAATTGGGCGATTAAGGTTGGATGCTCCCTGCTGTGGTCTCGATCGTGGGTCTGTCACCTCCCAAATTTAGTACTCGAACCATGGAACTACCATGGTCCCAGTTACAATCAATGACTAAAGCAGTTGTTTTCTTGAATAATCTCAGTTAGTATTTTGTATATTTTTAATATTCTTTCTCACTCTCTTCAATTGGTGATTGCTGAACGATTGATATTTCTCATAGAGCATACATGATATGAGTTTATAATACTTGTATCCTTTTTGTAAATGTTAAATAATTATTTCAGTGTGAATGATTTCTTTTCATTTTTAAAGAATGCTCTTATTTGCCATTTTGTGCCACATTGAATCCCTAATATGGGGGTGAATATAGACAGGTTGGATCTGGGGAAGTTAGGCTGGATGCCCTTCTTAGCACCCAATGGTGGGCTCGACTGCAGGTCTGTCACTTTCCAAGTCGAGTGCTCTGACTGCAGCACTACTGTGGTCCCCTAAAGCAGGGAAAATAATATGCTATTAGATCCATAACTATCTCACTCACCGTCCTCCTTTATCTGCTATGAGTGCACCTAATGGAGATCCCAAGATTGCTCCAACTACATATATTGAAACAATTAAAGCCCACAATGAGATTTCCTCAGTTTCTGTCAACTGTTGTCCGGAGTTCTCTTCTACTGTTGCCTTCAGCCAAAGGCGAATAATCTGGAAATATAATACAGTAAAAAACACTTCAATATGAGAATTGTTTGAGCTTAATTACTTTTGAGTAAAATTATGTGATTTTTGCCATATTATGTCTCTATTAATCCCCATTCGATTATGGGTGGACACAGACAGGTTGGAGCTGGAGAATTAAGGCATAGGTGCCTTTCTTAATGCCCCACAGTGGACTTGCACATGGGTTTGACACTTCCCGAGTCGAACCCTCTAATCACAGCATTACCGCAGTCCCCATAGAGTATTAGTATGGTACATGCCAAGCCTTACTTTTTATTCTTTTATATTTGGAGAGTGTAATGAAGTGATAAACCTCACTAAGATGCTTTAGTTTGAAAATTTCAAAAGAAAAAGTTGTATTATGAAGTTAAGTGATTATTGTCATGATCACTGGGGACCACGGTAGTGTAGTGGTAGGCTGCTCGACTCGTGCAGTAACAAACCAGCACTCAAGCCCACCATGGGACATTAGGAAAGGCATCCAGTCTTAATTCCCCAACTTCATAATGAGGATTAACAGTGACAAATAAAACTAAAATTGTCATGCTCACATATTAGTGGTCAGTATTAGTTATAGTAAACAATGAGTTTAAGCAAAAATATTATATTCTACAAACAAAATTAGGTATCACTGAAATTTTCTATGTGTAGCCTGAATACAGTTATATCTAAAACTATGTTGCACATATTGATAGGAGAAATGTAGCATTTTAATATTGTTGAGAGAAGTATTTGATAGAGCTGTTAGGTAACGCTTTATTATATAATTTTTCTCTTTACATTAACGCTTGTTTGAAGATGAAGATGTGACGATTTACAATTTAGGTATTAAATTCATATGTAAAGCCTGCACTATAATTAGGTAATGTGGTGATGGCTGTTTTTTAATCTGATGAAATATGCATATCCTATGAGGTCTCCCAGACTTGTAGCAAATAAAAGGAGAAGTTCTCATACTGTGTAGTTTACCTGAAATTGGGCAGCCTCAATCATCCCATATGAATGTAAAGGTAGAGGAACAGTATGAATTTCACAACAAACAGCAGACAGGTGTAAGTTATTCTAGATCGAGACTTTGTAAAAACAGTAATATGAACTTACCTCTTGAGGTGTGTTGATAACACCTAAGCAATATCCTCCGGGTATTCCCGACCCAAGTAGAGTAGTACAGACTGCTATGACGACCCATATTGTAAATCTGTTTTCACTACTTGACTGCAATGTAAAAGTGTAATTATAAACGGTTGAAGAAAACGATGTCCAATATAGTGGAACACTGAAGAATATTAGTAAATTTTCACTGTCATCTTAATGTATAATATACCAATAATATGAATAAATATTATCTATACTCTGATAGTGCATACTGTACATCATAATACTTAGCTGTAATTTGATATGGCAGTTAGTATGTATCAAAATTAAATCATATTGGAAGGATGGTAATTTATATTTGCAATAAACTTGAGGGAGAAATTTCATTGTATTGTATGCAATAACTTTTACACATTTTTAAATATAAATAAATTTTGATTAGTTTATAAATAATTCTCTGAACTCAGAGACGTCTGTAGGATACTTATGACATAGAAACAATAATAGTAACCTTCTCCGCCATAATTGGAATTATGTCACACCTTAGATATTATGCTATTTGGATAGACCTACTTTATACAGCTTTCTAACTTTTAACATGAAAATAATAAAACTAATTGTACACGTGTTTAGGTACAATCGCCATTAAAACAGATTTTTGCGGCATTTACTTTTGAAAAATATTTGCAATTAATAGTATCATTAAGAGGAAGTCTCTATTGCTATCCCAGATTTTTTTTTTATGAATGGGTGTAGGTCATCATTAGACAGACACTTCTCTCATGCCATAGGTCAAAATGCAGCTGCATATGGAGACATTGCATCAATATTTACTTATTATAGCTAGTGGTCATCTAGGAACTGTGGTAGAGCAGTGGTTAGAGTACTCGATTTTGAAAATGACAAACTCATATTGGAGCCCACTGTGGGGCTTTAGAAATGGTATCCAGCCGTAATATCCTAGGTCCAACTGTGTTTACCCCAGTTCGATTAGAGATTAATAGTGACACAGAAAACGGTAAACAACATACACACTCTAGCTATGCAGGAAGATATTTTGCTTGTTACCCAATGAGAAGGTTGAAAATTAACTGAGGAACATTTCAAACGCTTCAACTAGTGAATGTCCTTTTTTATTAATTTTTCTTTCATTATATTTCATCCTACACAGATAAACAAAAAGAAGAGCTTAGTTGCTATGAGAAAGCAGTGTCTGTTGATCATCTAGTGTAATGGGATGATATTCTCTCTCCTTATAAGAGGTGAGATTTTGCATATGCATATAATTTAATACATTGCATAGTGATTTAAGAAGGCTATTTTGGCTTAATATTTTTGGAATATTAAGTGATTATGGCAATATATATATATATATATATATATATATATATATATATATATATATATATATATATATATATATATATATATATATATATTGTTACAATATTTGATATAATTGTTATTTTGTTAATGAACGAATCCATGTTTTGTTTACATTGAAAGTAATAAAGATGCCCACTAGGGGGCAGACAA
>JAXCGZ010010056.1:37500-51740 GCA_037179515.1 Halocaridina rubra | reverse complement strand
TAATGACAGTAATTAAGCAACTGCGAATATATTTGCAGTATACTTATAATTTTAAAGTCCTTGTTGCCTGCATGTTATGAACATGTCTGAATGCCTGTAAACCAAGATTTGTCGAACAGTCTCCTATATACTGAATCGGTGCTATGATGATATCATTAGTATGTATGTAGTGTATAAAAAGAGAAAAAATCAAATTAAATATTTCCATAACATTGGTTTCAGTGCAACACGTGTAAAGGACAACTTATATGTATGTTTCCAAGGTGTCTGGAGGATTGCTTTTGTCAGACACTACTCAGTCCCAATCGATATTGTCTGTAGTAGGGTCATCTGACTGGAGGTCGAGGAATATAGATCTTACCCAAGCAAAACGCGAAACGAGAGATAAGAGACATATTAAAAAAATTAAAATAGAAAGTTTTAGTTCTGCTTTGACTTAAAATTTTTTCAAACTCTTCAAGCACTGTTACACTTCACTGTCTTATTTTTTCTAAACACCAATTTTTATAAGACTGAATATGAACAACTTGGCCAAACACTGAACACTATCTGTTGATCTTAGCGAAAAGTCTGTCGCTTTTTATAACAAAGAGAAGGGGCTTAGCTTCGGTGAATGTTTATTTCTCGAAGGAACAATTAGTAATAATGAAGAGGTCTTCTCCACCTCAGTGACGTCACAGATACAGAAATGATGTTTTGACAAAGGCATTGATTGCATGGTACGGCTAAAGGGGAGAGAATCCTGTAGCCAGAGAGACGGTACCAGACAAAATAGCCTTCAAGAGTTAGTTTCGGTTCACGACTATTACTTTAATTTTTGCTTCGTTACTTATAATCCCAAAGATTATGTTAATATTTGATTGACTATAAAAAAAAGCATTTGAAAAGAAAGAGTAAGATGAAAACTGAGGTACTTTCGGTAGGGCCTTATTTGCGGAAGAAATAACCAGCTCGTTACTAGAAAGAAAGGTCTGCTCCATTGTTTGTTACATACCCAGTAATTACGTATGCTCTAAGCCATCCTTTTCGGAAAAACGAATGAGGAATGGGGAAAAATCACCTTTTCGTTACATAACAATGTTGTGACATGTGTCTGTTACGTTATACATATCTGTAACTCAATTACCGCAGCAATTCTTTCAGCTCATTTTAAATAGTTATTTGTTTACATGTGTAGCAGTCGTCATCGAAACTCACTGGCTAGAGCATTTGGCAGTTACCCAAGCGATCCCATGGTAAGAAGTACAACTTTTCTCTCCCTCGGAGTCAACTGCGGTTGAAAAGGAGAGGCTTGTTGTGTTTCATTATTAGTAGACTATATCGCCTCACCAGGTTCAATAAATACATTATTGGATATGTGGGGTGAGTGGTAGAATGGCATTTTAAAAATTTGAGCTTAAATAAAGACAAAAATTACTATGCCGCAGTCACTCACGTAATAGTTACACATTTTTTTTATGATTGTGACACCAGGACGAGCAAAAAAAAAAATCTACCCTCATCGGGTCTGGGCACGAAGAAAACACATAGAGAAACTGAGATGGGAGTATTATGACTTGTCAGACGTGAAGGTATAATAAGACATGTGAAACGAATATCCAAGAATAATCGGTGTTGATGTAGACATAGAAAGAGAACCGTAACTGAAGGAAAACTTAAATACATACATAAATACATATATACACACAATTCATGCTAATAGCTGTACATAAGGATAGTAGACTAAGTGGTATGGTCATGTCGTTAGGAGGGATGAACAGTATGTTCGGAGGAGGGTGATGGAAATGGATATACAGGGTAGGAGAGGAAGGTGGATGGATTGCATCAATGACGACCTGATATCTAAAGGTTTATTGGGTGATGAGGTATGGGACAGGAACATATGGAGAACACTGGCCAGAATCATCGACCCCACATAAAAGTGGGAAAAGATGTAGACAAAGAAGAAGAAGCTGTACATGAGGATATGTGTGCTCAGGCACTCCCACTCATGTTCAAATAATCGCTTGCCATACTTTATAACAATTATGAATTATTACCGTAGTTAAATGCATTCTTTAGTTCATATGAAATAACAGTTAATTCTTGTTTAATTTAAAAAAAGGGGGGGTCCTCATTGGGCAGAAATTAGAATTTCAGCACGTACATAACAAAAGGGAGGACGGGAACTGAGCATTAAATCATTCAAGAAGGTTCTTCGGGTCGCATTTTAACTGCACAGACATATATGTGTGTGTGTGTGTGTGTGTGTGTGTGTGTGTGCGCGAGTGTATATATATATATATATATATATATATATATATATATATATATATATATATATATATATATATATTATATATATATATATATATATGAAAAATACATTTTCCTCTAGGTGGGCTTCGAATCTAGAATAAATGAATTGTAAAATGCATCTTAGTTCGACTCCTGGTAAAATATTTCATGTTTTCACACAATGTATTAATTCGATATATATATATATATATATATATATATATATATATATATATATATATATATATATATATATATATATATATATATTTATATATATATATATATATATATATATATATATATATATATATAAATATATATATAGACAGACAGACAGACAGATAGAAAGAAATATATATATATATATATATATATATATATATAGAGAGAGAGAGAGAGAGAGAGAGAGAGAGAGAGAGAGAGAGAGAGAGAGAGAGAGAGAGAGAGAGAGAGAGAGAGAGAGAGAGAGAGAGAGAGAGAGAATTTCATTTTCATATAGTAAATACATATACATGGCCTCATTCCCCCTTGCAAGACGGGTGGCCGAGCCAAGGAACACGCATTCACCAAGACCACACATACATCAACTACTCTTAGCTCCTTGGGGATAAAGGGTTGCCGCATTTCCTCCCTACCACCCTGCTTGTGTCATCCACAAGGTAGGCGAGCAAGGATATTCTACAGTGAGGCCCGACAGCAGCAGCTGGTTTACTCCCACCATTTAATCACATGGCAACTCCCCCACACCCATCCATCACAGTTCGCTGAGCTAGTAGGTGCGAGAAATCCCTCTGACCCATGTCACCTATATACAAGCTTCCTCTACTCATTCCTATCCCTTGAACGCTCTCTTCCCTGCTCCACTGACATTCCAAGTACATTCCAATGCCCTTTTCACGCCATCCATCCATCTCATTTTAGGTCTTCCTCTTGGCCTAACTCCAACCACCTCTGCACGCCAAACTCTCTTCGTTATTCTTTCATCAGTCAGCCTTTCCATGTGTCCAAACCAACTCAACACTCTCTGATCTAACCTATCCGACAGTTAAACAGCTTTATACAGACAATGGAAACCAAAATACTGATAGGATGCTCTTTAGATAATTTGCAGTATATATAAGATACCTATACAAACACAATGAATGAATAAAATTAAAAAATCCACCCATATCAAATTTTCAAACCCTGTCCACTCTGTTATTACCATGAAGGAATATTAAAACCGTCACAATATTCCCCCTCTTCCTTCTAGAGTCTAGATTCAAGTGACGGCCAGTTTAACTTCATTGGCCTTTTCTCATAAATGAGACTGCGTATATATCTGTCACCAGGTTTGTAGTCTCTCTGAACTTTCTCCAGTTATTTACAAGTTTTGTAAGTGTGGATTTCAAAAGGGCGCTGCATATTCAAGCTTTGGCCTCACAAAAGTCACATAAATATTCTGAATGTTTCCTTCTCCATGTGCCTGAAGGCCTCCATTACGTTTGCTTATAAAAAATATAGAAATAAAAACATATGATGCCTTCACTATACCAGTTACATGCATTTCCGAAGAAAAAGCTTCCAATACGTTTACCCAAACAAACAAACAAACAAACATTTATTTCCATTTTTGTACAATGGTTATTCTTATTAAACATAAAAGTAACTTACAAGTAAACATGTAATTGAACTAATAAGTAAGAGGGTAATGCACACAGTCAAATCAAATGTAGCTTTCATAGAAAACAGTAATGATGTAATAAAAATATTAACAATAATGTTAATAATATAGTAATAATAATACTAGATACAGTACCGTTATTACCGGCATCATTACCATATTTGTTTTCCTTTCAATGAAAATAATTAGTTCTCAACTTAGAGAACAGAGAAGTCGATATCAGTTTACATATAGAGAGGTTAGTGTTAAGGGAAATTGTATTAAATCATTAAGTTTAGTTTATGTGTGATCAGCAATTATTTGTCCAAAAGAAAACTATAAAGTTTGCCTTTGAAAGTTGTGAAGGAGGATGCATTTTTAAGATGCTCTGGAATCTTGTTCCAGAGTGTTGGCCCTTTAATAGTGATCATCTTTGAACCTGCTTCTGTATTTGTTCTTTAAATAAAGAGCTCACTGCTCTGTCTTGTGTTGGTTCCCCTTATATCCCTGACTGTTTTTAAATCAAATAGCCAGCTAGGATAATGATGGTCCAAAATTTTGTATACAAAAACATAAATAGCGTAAGCGACCTTGTTTTCTGCCTCCAGCCATCCATGTTTATTGGGAGCTGGTGTGATGTGGTCATATTTTCTTATTCCTCCCAGGGCAACTCGAGCTGCAAAATTAATAAGCTTCTGTATTCTGTTTATCTGAGTCTTAGTGGTAACTCCCCCAAACAGTTGTGCAGTAATTAATGTGACTTAGGGCTAGAGATTCAACAACAGTCATTCAAGTGGTAGTCTCAAAATTGTCTTTTATACGTGATAAGTACATTAATGTTCGTGTAACCTTTTTGCATTCTTTATCTATGTGGGAATCAAACAACATGTAGTTATCAAAGTGAATTCCTAGGTTTTTGACTGTTTTGCTTGGTGTAATAATATTGTCGCAAAAATTAATTGTTGTGATTTCTGGAATTTGTGCTATATGGAACCTTGAACCAATAAACATGCATTGTGTTTTACTTTCGTTAATTAACAGCCCAATTTCTTGAAAATAGGTTTTAATTTTTGACAGTGTTTTTTCTGCTCTTAAGAATAGCTCTGGGAGATTATTAATATCACCACTAAGGAGTAGTTGAGTGTCATCTGCATATTGTACGACTAAACAGTCAGAAATAAAAGATAGATAGATCATTTCCGTAAATGGAGAAGAGGATAGAACCAAGTACTGATCCCTGTGGAACACCAAATGATACATTTTTTGGCATAGAGATAATGTTGTTAAGACGTATAGGTTGTTTGCGATTAGATAGATACTCTCTAAACCAGCTCGGATCAATATTTAGGTTATTACATTTACGTATAAGAATTTCATGGTTTACACTGTCGAAGGCTTATGATAAGTCTAATAATACAAGCAGAGATATTTTTTTCATATACCCCTAGATCTCTTTTGTACTTTGTCTCTTGAAGTTCCTCTTTTGCCACTGAGTACCCAAACTTAGACCTTCTAGCACATTTACCTTTCCTCATCACCTTTCATTTTGGAGTATTAAC
The DNA here is from genome assembly GCA_037179515.1 of Halocaridina rubra. Taxonomy (NCBI): domain Eukaryota; kingdom Metazoa; phylum Arthropoda; class Malacostraca; order Decapoda; family Atyidae; genus Halocaridina; species Halocaridina rubra. Next base: position 46,259 of record JAXCGZ010010056.1, on the reverse strand, counting down.
TTTCATTAGTAATTTTTCTGACTACTCATGTAGACTATTTAGGTCTTCCTGAAATTCTCAACCAATGTTCTTGTCTTTTAAGTTCTTCACAATCATTGTGTCATCTGCAAATATATTTAAAAATTTATTTACAAATCTCCAGAAAGTCATTTACTTATAAAGAGACAAACGTGGCCCTAAAACTAATCCCTGTAGAATCCTATAACTAATCTTTGTCTAGTCAGACACTGAATGTCTAACTCTAACCCTATGTTCCTTCCTACTAAGTAAGCATTTATCCACTCAAAGACATTTCCACCTATTCTTGCCATTACTTGCAGCTTCTTAATTAATCTCCCATGTGGAACTGTACAAAATGCCTTCTGAAAATCCAAGAATATGCAATCTGCCCAGCCCTCTCTTCCTTGCAAGATCTGGTTTACATCATCATAACACTCTAGTAAGTTTATTACTGTAGATCTGCCTTCTCTGAGGCCATGTTGCCTCACTGGCAAAGAGTTGAAAGACTCCAAGTGAGGAGAAAGTGTGTGTGTGTGTGTGTGTGTGTGTGTGTGTGTGTGTGTGTGTGTGTGTGTGTGTGGTGTGTGTGTGTGTGTGTGTGTGTGCGCGCGCGTGTGTATTTCCATAATTGTACTGATAGGACAGAGCCCTATCCTCGTAATTCCCCATCTACTTGTCGATTTTCAGTTTTTACTACAAATGCAGTTAGCATTACTATTTCCCCAATTATCGATTTTAATTTATTATCTATTCTTTCTCTAACAATTTACCTCCTTATTCCTGCAAAGAACTTTTCTTAAGATTTAATTCATGAACTCTACTTCTAGAGTCACCCATATCAAAATGGTGCTTCCTACCCACTCTGTCAAAACCATGTAGGAATTTATAAATGTTGCCTTAACTGAATCTTCCTTTTAGCTTCCAAATATGGCAAGTCTAACTCCTTCAGCTTTTTCTTAATTCTAAGATTACATATCTCTGCCATCAGCTTCGAAACATGTCTCTGATCTTTCTCCAAATTATTTATAAGCTATTTCAAAGTGCAGAACCCAGAAGGGTCCTGCATATTAAAGCTTGGGCCTCACATAAATCATGTTCATATTTCTGAACATTTCTTAGCCCATTCTTTATTTTTTAAGATTGTAACACCAGGACAGGCCAAAAAAAAAAAAAAAATCTGTCCTCATCGAGCCTGGGCACGAACAAAACAAAGTAAAGATAAACGGAGATGGGAGTATTGTGACTTGTCAGATGTGTAAGGATAATAAAAGATGTTTAACGAATATCCAAGAATATTCCGTGTTGATATAGGCATAAAAAAAGAACCGCAACTAAAGGAAGACTTATACCTTAAGGTCACCCTATGTTCGCTATAATTAAAAAAAAAAAAAACTATTCTGCCTCTGTGATACCAATTACAAATATTTCCGGAGATCATTCTGCCAATACACTTACCCTAGGTCTCTTGCTCTCAGATACTTGCAGTTACCCTCCTGCTATTGAATACCCAAACTAGAGCCTCTTTCGACTCCTGCCCATTCTGATAAATTTTACATTTGAAAGCACTGAATTTCATTAGCCTATTGTTTAATCACTCGTGTCTGTGTGTATTATTTTTATAATTCTATCTATTTACATGGGCCATTTTTCCCCTTATAAGGGGAGTGGCTGAGTCAAGGTAAAATACTGTGATTCTCTGGAAAGAGAAAATACAGAGAAGGGGATTCCCAGTCCCCTCGCTCCGCCCGTTTAGTCGACTCCTACGACACGCAGGGGAACACGGAGGAAGTATTCTAGATCCTCCCTCCCTATTATTATTATTATTATTATTATTATTATTATTATTATTATTATTATTATTATTATTATTATTATTGCTTCACCTAATGGGATGGTATGTAAAGTTATATGAAGTTTTTCTATCTCTGTCTGTCTGTCTGTCTATTTGTTTATTTCACTGTATGTTCGAATCCTGGTCAAGGGAAACTGAATGATTCATGATTTCACATATCAAAATGCGTTTATTCGACCATTGTAGATGCCTACAGACCAAGGATTTTAATTCAGAGCGAAAACAGGAAACGAACTGGGAAGCTGGAATAATATGAACAGAGATATTCAGTATACTGTGTTCATTTCTTCCTTTAGCTTGTAGAGAGGCTTCACACTTTAAGACCCTTTGTGATACAGTCGGTAGTGCCATATCCACCTTGATGGAATGTCAAGTGTTTACGTAGGTTCGGACACTGGACAAAGGAAATTTTACAATTCATGATTTCACATACAATATAGTTTACATGATCTTATATTATTTTAGTACTGGTTACCTCCATCCTGTGTGAAGGATGATGCTGTCTTCTATCTTCGTCTTCTGCGCTGCCGAAGAACCCTGTGATGCCACATGGCTTGCCCTTTATCCGAGTCTATATTTTACTTACCGATTCCTTTTATTGCTTATTTTTATGTTTTCATAACAGTTCAATATATTTTCCCCTCTTCAGTTTTACTGGCTGACAAACTAATAAATATTCAGAAAGGTAAAAACTGGCAGTATCTACATATGACCCAATAATCATGTGCAAAGAAGGTTTTAGCAATTCACAATTTTTAATCATAGACAGTTAAGGTTAGTAAAGGCATACACTCAGGGTAGCGATTACATTTGCCAAAACAAGTCCTTCGCAAGAAGGCAACCGTCCTAGCCCTTAGTAGAAAAGGGAATTCGTGACGTTAAACGGAATCATCATCATCATCAATCATTATAATATGTAAGTGTTGACGTTTTCACAAGTATATGTGAAATGTGCAAGATTGGTGTAGTGACATGTGTTTGCATATGGCTTCATTGGGTGTAACTTCTAGGATAATTAGTTAAATGAAAGGCAGATGAATTCTTGGCAATATATTTGCATTTCATAATGGATGTATAGTATACAAACAACAAGCTTCAGAACCCACTTCGAGCTAAGCAATATGGCACTAAAGAGAGAGAGACTGCAATAAGTTGGACGAAAGATTATGCTACTCATTTAAAATTTGAATAATGAAAAGACGATGAAAAAAAAAATTACTAAAATGAAGTCGGACCTGAGCATAGCATATATAAGGCATATATACATTAAGAAAGTATAATATATAATGTAAATATTTCGTATATAGTAAGTTCGACGAGTTTCGTTTGTTTCATTCGTTCTTCCTAGGCAGCAGGGCAACAAGAAGTGGCATTTTCCAGTGAGATGAAGATAATATTTTTATTTTTGCTAGATTGCATCGCATTCTTGCATATTTTGCAAAGCTATATTTTTTTCATGAGCTCTCATCTGCTCAATATCCGATAGAAAAAATTAATGATTTATATATTTTTCGTACTGAGTGTTATCTGCAAGTCACTGGAAAATACCTGAATAAATCACACGATATTTCATTTACCAGGTGTCTGGTAAAGCCCGGAAGGTGGTTGGACAGCAACTCCTCCTCCTCCTCCTCCTCCCCCTCTGTTGTTGTTAGAATTGCGGTTACCACTAAATCTATTGGCATTATTATTTCTTCCAGGGGCTCCGTATGAAGAGGACGGTGCCCCACCACTTCCTCTACCACCGTTCCCACTTGGTGTTCCATACGAAGTCGATGGGGCCGCAATATTCTGGCTAGGGGCACCAAATGAACCTGATTGAGTGGCACCAGTGCCAACGTTGTTCGCTCCAGGGGCTCCATATGACGCAGACGGGGAACCTCCTCCAAATCCGCTTCCTCCTACGTTTCCACTTGGAGCTCCATAAGATGCTGATGGAGATCCGCCTCCAAAATTGCTTGCACCTCCAACAGTGCTTCCTCCTCCAATATTGCTTCCTCCCCCAAAACCTCCTCCTCCAGTATTTACGTTTCCACCTGGAGCTCCATAGGAACCAGATGGAGCTCCACTTGAACCACCTCCACCTGAACCAGAATAACTATTTTGTAAGTTAGAAGAGGAACCAAAGCCGCTTCCTCCACTAGATCCAGTGCCGCTTACCTTTCCGATTTCAGAATTAAGACCATAGAACTGCTGGGCAGAGGCGCAGTCGAAGTTATACCACCAATCGCATACGAAATATTGTTGGTTAAACACGGTACCGTTGGGACAGAGGAAGGAGTCCAATCGACCACCAGCTTGGCATATGTGGAAAACCTGTTTAAATCATTTTTACATTTAGTGTTTTTCATCTATTTTTCTTAGTTATTTCATAATTTTTGTCATATATTCCATACCTTATCATAGTATATAAATATATATGATGAGAATATATAAGTAAGTTTCAAGGGATTCTGAAATCCCTCAGAAAATTTTTTCTGATGGAATAAAAAAAATATATTTGAATTAATAATTAATTAAAATCAACAGACACGTTACGAAAGAAAAGGTACGTAAATTCATATTATGTAAATTCAAAAGAAAGATCTCTGTCTCTCTCTCTTTCTATCTTTTGCTTTGTGATTTGATTTTTTTTTTTTTTTTAATAAGATGGTCGTGATCTATGAACAGGTTTGTTCTGGGTCAAGAGCAAACTGATACTGGTTGAATTGGACTTACTTCTTTCGAGACAATTTTCTTTGTTATTAATAATAATAATAACTACCCACGTTAATAATAATAAAAATGTTATTATTATTATTGTTATTATTATTATTATTATTATTATTATTATTATTATTATTATTATTTTTTTTTTTTTTTTTATTATTATTATTATTATTATTATTATTATTATTATTATTATTATTATTATTTTTATTTTTATTTTTATTTTCATTATTATTATTATTATTATTATTAGTATTATTATTATTATTATTATTATTATTTATTATTATTATTATTACTATTATTATTATTATTATTATTATTATTATTATTATTATTATTATTATTATTATTATTTTTATTTTTATTTTCATTATTATTATTATTATTCATTATTATTATTATTATTATTATTATTATTATTATTATTACTATTATTATTATTATTATTATTCTTATTATTATTATTATTATTATTATTATTATTATTATTATTATTATTATTATTATTATTATCATTATTAGCTGCGCCTGAGGAATAAGAAGAAAATCAAAGAGTATTAATTCAGCTATATAAATAAAGTATTAATAGAGATATTCGGTGCATAAAAAAAAAACCTTCAGCCACACATTAACTCTAAAACTGCTGTATTTCATAATTTCAAAATTAAAACTCTGTTAGGTAGTAGTACAAACTACAGAACTTCTGTTTTCCTGTTCTTTCAGTATATGTTTTAAATGCCCAGATTGATTGTCTAAGTATATCATGGCTCCACACCTCCGGAAGTTTCCTTGTAAGGATATATGAACACATCTAGTGTTAGATGTTACGAATTTACCTGTAATAACTTCATTAAAACGACAAATTTCAAAATATTATATAAAAATGCTGAACTTTGAACTTAGGATAGTTAGCTCAAAGCTTATCTAAACAAGAAACCCAGCACTTAATCAGAATAGCTTAGCTTTTCTATTACTTCTAATTTAGTGCTTCAAGCATTCTTCTTATTTGTAGATATCCACACATGAGGCTGGACGAGCCATGGTGGGCCCGTAGTGTCAAGCATTCATCTCATAACCTTTTATTCTCGCATATGGTTAGTAGTTATCTAACATCATTGTAAATATCGCGAGTTACTATCTAATATATATTTAATTTGTGTCCATGTTATATATATTACATATATATTACACTGCATTCTATCTGCTTTGTTAATTATGTTGATATCTCCATGCAGGATTTTTGGTAATGGCCCCGTTGTTATAGAGATGAGTCGTTAAATGAAACAATATTAAAATGAGTTGCATGGGGTCCTTTTTCAGCTCCAATACATTATTATTATTATTATTATTATTATTATTATTATTATTATTATTATTATTATTATTATTATTATTATTATTATTATTATTATTAAAATAATGCTGAATCTTTTTTATATCAATAAGAAATTAGACATATCCTAAAACAACAGCAAAAAACTATGTGAAGATTCTGTCTTCCTTGAGATAATATGTTTGTTTGCTTTACCCACCTGGCATCCGGCCTCTGGGGCAGTGTCAGCGTAGTAGCCTGGAAGTTGACCGTCGCATGAGAAGCCAGTGTCTGGAACGGATGCCAAAATGGGATAGTCCTGTCCAGGGACACCTCCACCGGGGATAGCTTCTGCTAATGCAGCGATAGGGTCACCGCCTCCAGCGCCCCCATACCCTCCATTGTTTCCTCCGGCGCCTCCGAATCCTCCACCAAATCCTCCGCTGCCACCACCACTACCTCCGCCACCGCCGAGGTTGCCCCCAATGCCTCCACTACCACCCCCGTATCCGCCACCGCCACTTCCTCCAAATCCTCCGCTGCTGCCTCCACCGCTCCCTCCAAATCCTCCGCTGCTGCCTCCACCGCTCCCTCCAAATCCTCCGCTGCTGCCTCCACCGCTCCCTCCATACCCTCCGCTGCTGCCTCCACCGCTTCCTCCAAATCCTCCGCTGCTGCCTCCGCCACTTCCTCCGTAGCCTCCAGTGTTGCCACTACTGCCACCACCAAAGCCCCCTGTGCCGCCGCCGCCGCCGCCATATCCTCCACCACCTCCTACACCACTCCCTCGATTATTATTTCCTCCTCCAAAGCCAGTGTTGCCAGATGAAAAGGAGGAAAACTGGTTGGAGGTCTGGCCATCAAGATATGTGGCACTGCATAACCCAAGCAGAGCTGGAGAGGACAGAAAAGGGAAAAAGAGATGTAGGGCACAAGAGGAAAAAAATATATAATTTGAATGAGTAATATACCATAGTTGGAATATTGGTTAATACAGATAAATATATACTGATGGAAATATCAGTTACTTGTGATGGAAAGAGCTTCAAGTTCATTAAGACAAGTTAAAAAAAAATCCCTTAATGTCAGGACAACGTGTATCATTAAAGATGAATTTCCTGAATACACTGCATGTTAAAACTGAACTCCTGATGTTATTGCAAGAAAATTGAAAGATAAAGGAATAAAAAAAGTATCTCAATATCCTGAAAATACAGCTAATATTCTTTTTTGAAGAGAGATAAATCTTGGAACCTTACCTGAGAACTAACATATTTCAGAGTTAATTACAATTTATCAGTAAGTCCTTTAATGAGGATATAATTTAGCTTCATTATGTATTCGACCTGTTTTAATAAATATTCATATTCATATTCATATTCATATTCAAATCCCCCGTATTCGACCTGTTTTACTAAATATTCATATTCAAATTCCCTTTGCATAAAATTATGAACAAAACAATTATGTTATAAGCACAAATGCAATATCATGAGTGAAAAAAATATTATGAGGGATTAGTATTATTTCTATACTTATAAAGCTTTTGATTAACTTGACTGGAAAAAACATCAGCTGTTTTAATGTAAGGTGAAACTAGGTTATGGCAAGTAAAATCTTTTGCACTGAAGTATGGCGATGTTTATTTTGATATTATTTTATACAAGAATTATTTCGCTTGTATACACTCTAGTTTTGGCTGGCTCCACGAAAAATCTACCCTTTCTAACAGTATACTAAAAGGAAGACTTATCCTATAGTGTACGAAATAGTAGATCCTTTCCCTGTGTACCAAAAGGCAGACCTATTCCAATAGTGTACAAAATGGCAGACCCTTTCTATAGTGTACTAAATGGCAAACCATTTCCAGGTGTACCAAATAGCAAACCCTTTTCAATAGTGCACTAAAAGACAAACATCAATAAATATCCTAATCACATCCTTGGCGCCACCATACGAAAATTTAATTACTTCTCGCCTTGGCAGGAAGAGGACCTGAACTAGAATTTTTAGTACAGCAAACTCTGCTTTTACTCAATAATTTCCAGTTAAAAAAAAAATAAAAGTACAAGAATATAGAGATATATTCTTCCACAGCCTTGGTATGACTAGGTGAAAATTTAATTTGGTTTCGACTTGCCAGGAGGAGAATTTGAGCTGGGAATTTTTAATACAGCTGATGATGCTATTGGTAAATAATTGCTAAATTAAGAAAATCGGCCCTAAAAAGGTGCAAAACTAAATTTATCAGTGACGTCAGAAAGGCTTGCATACACTCCTCATGAATGTCGTTATTCTCAAAGGTGGTCCCGTAGGCCCGAAAAACTGAATAGAATTCTAACCAAACATTCTGCCTGTCTTTATTTGTCTATCCGTCCATTACTGTCTCACGTTTGCACTTCATCTTAACAAGATAAAGATTGGATCAATCATAAAATAGGCACCTGATATACCTCATTCCCATTTAAAGCGCCTGTGCTGTGCCTCAATCCCAAATTATGTAAGTTGCAAGATATTCCTATAGGGAACGCTGTTAGGTTAAGTTAGGTTATGTTAGTGTTGTTTAGATTACGTTAGGTTAGGTCCAAATTAACCAAGCCTGCCTTTTGCCTCAATCCCAGATTAAACACCTAAAAATAACATCAGGTGCCTACTCAGGGATTGGTCCTAAAGATTTTTAATGGGATCCGTTTCTTATCGATTAATTGCAATATCATTGAAACAGGAAACGAATACTTAACTAATTCTTTCAGGATTTTATAAAGATATTGCAAAAATCTGCATGATAAATGACATTCAAGCTATGGATGGATTCGGTTTTACGTCACGAACTCCCTTTTCTACTAAGGGCTAGGACGGTTGCCTTCTTACGAAGGCCTTGTT
>JAXCGZ010010056.1:27500-35000 GCA_037179515.1 Halocaridina rubra | reverse complement strand
ACCCCAATCTTAGATTAAGTACTTAAAATTTAAATCACGTGCTCTTTCTTGGATTGATCCGCACCAACATTACACGCACGCATGCACACACATAGAGTAGTATTAGTAGTAGTAATAGTAGTAACTGTAGTAGTAGTAGTAGCTGTGGTAGTCATAGTAGTGGCAGTATAATTAATCTAAAAGATTAGAAAATTTTCACAGATAGTCCCCTATCCAGGGATTCAGCAAGGATTAATTCATTTTTATTTATAGTTTATCTTTTTTTTATCATGTTCTATGTTAGATAAATTTGAGAGACTATTCAAAAAAATCTATTCATGATTTTGAATTTTTTTTTTATGTCCGAATGAACCGATATTCCAGATTCATGTACTATGATGTAACATTTTAACTAAACTTGTTACGGACGAGTTTTCAAGTTGTGGACATTTGCCAATTATTTTCGCAGTTCAGCTTGATGAAGACGATATTTTGACAAACATGTCGACTGTGACGTTATTATGCTGGAATCAGACAAGTCATGACAAATAATGTCCACTGTGATGATATTATAGTGTAATCAAACAAGTCATTACGCGCGTAAGCAGAACACCGTATGTTGGCACTGTAGCGTATGTGCGTCTCTTGTAGTTGCGTATACTCAGTTCCATTGCATAATCTCGATGATCACTGCTTTTGTCTGTCTTATCTGTCTGTCGAGGCTGTCGATTTCCAACTCTTACCCAGCAAGAGAATTTTGCGAGAAACAGAAGCCATAAATAGGAATAGTTGTTAACGTTGAAGAAAAGAAGAACTTTCGTTGGCCTCGTGTGAGAGATCCTGTCGATTTTTCGATGAGCTGCACTTGATAAAATACTGGTATGGAAAAAAAAAAACTTCGTCGAAAGATGAGAGAATAAACCAAAAAGTGAAAGAGTAAAAAAAAGGTTCACTTTGGTGTCTATGTACAACTGGCGGCGGCGAAGGAGGTTGTGATGCGGTCCCAAGACGAGCCAACCCATTATATATAGCGCAGCGAAAGGAAATGGGGAGCAACAATGACGAGCACAGTCCCCCCCCTCCTTCAAATCGCTCAAGGGGACCCTAGTTGATGATGTGAGTGGAGGGGAGGGGAGAGAAGAACTCGAAGGAAGGTGGTGAGGATGGTAATAATAATTTACAATACCAAATATTTATTGAAGTCACGGTATGATTATTGTATAAACTCTATTTACCACTTCAATGTAGCACGAATTCGAGTCAGGGTAAAAAGACACGAAATACGTGAGATGCTCAAATACAGGCTAAATCCAGCATTTAAATAGCCCTAGTGGCAACTGCACCCTTCGAAGACGAGAGAGGTCATGCACTGTGGAGGTCACAGTATATGAGTGTAAAGTTTGGATGTCATAGGTAGGTAGAGCAGGGTGAGAAACTGTCCGTTATGGGAGTTAATTGGCATGCCATAAACACCTTCATAAGACCAATATAAAAAAAAAAAGAACAGAGTCATTTTTATAAAATCATAAAAAGTCATTGTGAAGGATCGGTTTTATATAAGCGTAAAATTACCGTGAAGATGGAGGCAAAAGCGTAATGTATAAACCCGTTGATACGTTGAATGTTTTTATATTTTCATTTGGAAGATTGATATCTAATGTAATTTTCCCATTTTTCTATTTTTTCTCTACCGTCCTACTTTCAAGCGTTCTTTTTTAAAGAAGAAGCTTTAAAAATCCTTGCGATTTATGGCAGTTTTCTATTGTCTGCACGTGTGTGTTATGCATTCAGACATTAATGCTTCAATATATTATATTTTTTTCCATAATTCTTTGTCCCTGTTAGGATGTTATTTCAGCATTGGAAATAAAACATGTGGAGGTGGATACAAGTTTTTATTTTCTATATCTATTTCATTTTACGTGAATTAGCTGCGGCTGCCCGGGTGAAATTGCAGAGGATCTTACCCGCTTACCCTGTGGATGACCCAAGTAGGAGGGTGGGGCATTGTGGTAGCCCTTTTACCCCGAGGAGCTAAGTGGAGCACTCGAGGTATATTAGCTTCAGTTAACTGTGTATGCTTTGACTCGACCATCTAATACAATTTATTTTTTACGTCTGTTACTAACAAAGACTCAGCCCCCCCCCCTTTTTAAAAGGGGGGAATATGGCTTTGGTATATGGATGGATTAACAAAGAAGGGGGTCGTGGTAGTTCAGCGGTAAGTCGCGTAGGTCGGGAAATAGCAAGCCTGACAAATGTGAGTTCGATCCGACCGCGGAACGTTGAGAAGGGCATTTAGCTTAATATTTTACTTCAAACCTGCTTGAGTCCACCTCAATTCGAATGGGTATTAATAGTGAATCATAAAACAGAAAAAAATATGAAATTATTAGCTGGGCAATATTACTATGAAGATCTTATTTTTTTTTTCTCGGTGGTATTGCTAGTAATAATGTTTATTACTCGTGAACATCGATTACCAGGTATTCAAATGCTTGTGCACCAGTAACCATAGAGTTCCCTTCTCAGTGGTGGCCTTAACAGCTACGTGGATCATTCCCAGAACAGGCACCTAATGTCATAGGGAGGTGCCTAATTTGGTACTGAAGTTGACACCAGGAGTTTATAATACCTTACAATTTTTTAATTTAATTGGGTTAGATAAAGGTAGGTTAGGTTAGGTTAGGTCAGGTTACATAAAGTAAGATTACTCTATCTAATGTAACGAAACCGGAATATAAACTCTGAACAGACTGAATTACATAATGTGCCTATCCTGGGATTTAGCCTAAATGCAAGACTTGAGTAAAGTCACTGAAAAAAGCAGTTATTTTTTCAGAAGAACGGAAAATAATAATAATAATGATAACAGAATAAATGTATATATTAAAGTGTCCAGATACTACTTACAACCAAAGACAAGAATTTAATGGCAAGTAAACTTTTAACATAAACTCTTAAAAGAATTTAATGACAAGCAAATGCTTACAAGAATTTACAAGCAAGAAAGAATTCATTAGCAAGCAATCTTTGAGTAACAAGCGAACAGAATTCCCTGTAGCCTATTAAACATAAGAGTTCCATGTGAACAAGAATTAATACGGGATGTTAAATGCTATACAACACACTAGCGACAATCGTTTGGTCTTTTTTTTTATGTAGGATTGTGTTACAGAGGACCGCGGTAGAGCAGTAGTTATGGCACTCGAATCATGAAGTGAAAAACCCCTCTTCAAGTCCGCCGCGGGGAGTTAGGAAAGACATTTAGCCCTAATTCTCCAACTCCAACGTGCGTCCACCAGTGTCAATTTTCCCTCTTTCAGACTGTAGGCATCCTAATGCCGTTCTCAACGTGCTCCCTAGACCAGTAGTCTCCGTGGCTAAATGGTAGCGTCCGCGACTCTGAGGCGGCAGGTCGAGGGTTTGCGCCCCGTCACGGACTGAGGTTAGTAAGGGCATACACTCAGGGTAACGATTACACATGCCAAATCAAGTCCTTCGCAAAAAGGCATCCGTCCTAGCCCTTAAGTAGAAAAGGGAGTTTGAGACGTAAAACCGAATTAAAGAAACGTGCTTCCTAGACCAAAGAAGAACTAGGCTTATTTATCATTTAAAAAGCCGAATATTTACCAAGTTCATCGGTTTTAGTTGCACCACTGTGCAAAGGATCCCTAATGCGGTGGAGATTTGAATGATGACAGAGGTAAAGCGAACCTTGAATAATATTGGTCATCCACCGCAAAGACACCAAAGATTTCGTTAAAGGGGGGTTTACACGGTCAAACGGTTCGTCAAACGCGGTTCGACAGACAAGTGTTTGAAGTGATGTTCGAACGTGTGAACGGGGAATTTGGTTGTCGAACACGTTCCGTGTGTTCCGTGTTCGACAACCAAATACCCCGTTCACACGTTCGAACATCACTTCAAACACTTGTCTGTCGAACCGCGTTCGACGAACCGTTTGACCGTGTAAACCCCCCTTAAGCCTCATGAGGAATGTTACCTTAATAGACGTGCTTAAAAGCTGGAGCAAAGCAGACTGTGCCATCGTTATACAGTTATTTAGTCTTGCATGAATGCATTTATCTGTGTATCTTTTTTATAGATGGAATTTATCTAACGACTGGTCGCTACATCTTAATAAATATCAGATACTCCAACTTTCGACATTTGGTATATATTCTTCAACGTCTTCTTCCAGAAACTGGAATTCTGAATTGATTTTTGGTAAGTAATGATAAGAATTTTCGAATTTCCATGAGAGAATATTAACTATCTATCTTGTTCTCACAAAAATAATTTCCTTCGCGATTTCAATTACAGTTTCCGCGAATTCAAGACGTACTCACATTTTTCCAGTAGCACTTTTTCCACTACCTCCAAAACTAACATAATGATTTACTAACAGATTTTGAGTACTATTTTTATTTACATGGTACACAAACGATTTAAGTACAAGTGAAAAATTACTCTTAATCTGGAAAATTTCACTTTTTAAATATCCTTATAACTGATCATGAGAGAGGATTTTCTACTCACAAAATGTACTGTATAAGCACATTTTAAGCCTCTTTCACACCAAAGTGGCACGTTGCACGTGGCATACCACTTGAAAACAAACATCCGGAAATATATGAAACCTTTCATACAGAAGTGGCGTAGCACTTCCCATGTGCCACACCACTTCTGTATGAAAAACCATGTATTTCTGCATGTTCGTTTTCAACTAGTGTGCCACGTGGCATGCCAAGTGCCACTTTGGTGCTAAAGAGGCCTTACAATCACACAATCAACATATCTGAGAAAAAAAGTACCAACTCAAGTTTTTCTTGACTACTGTGTCATTTTTCGAGTTGAACCAAAAACAACAATTTGCCCAAGCACCGTAACTCCTATACCTTCACTTTATAGTCAAATTTGCTTGTTCCCTTTTAATATCAATATTTCTACACTAAACACTTCAAGAGGAATTATTTTACAGGATAACTTTTAAGTCACTGAACACACAAGTGTTCTCTCTCTCTCTCTCTCTCTCTCTCTCTCTCTCTCTCTCTCTCTCTCTCTCTCTCTCCTCTCTCTCTCTCTCTCCTCTCTCTCTCTCTCTCTCTCTCTCTCCTCTCTCTCTCTCTCTCTCCTCAATTACTTTTAAGTTATTGGACACCATTCCAAAAGTGTTCTCTCTCTCTCTCTCTCTCTCTCTCTCTCTCTCTCTCTCTCTCTCTCTCTCTCTCTCTCTCTCTCTCTCTCTCTCTCTCTCGTATGCACATACACATACACAGAAACCTGATACAAGCACTGCAGTTGTAAGTCTTCAAAACACTTTTAAGCATCTCACTGCATATTTAAGGGTTGCATATGGCGGTTTTGTCATAAACGGGCTACTACACGTTGCAACACCTGCCTCAACGTCAATGTCAGACCACCATAACCACAGCGCCTAATGTTCTTGATTTACCGTTGATCTGATAACACACATTTAGAGACAAATTTTCTTACTATTATTATTATTATTATTATTATTATTATTATTATTATTATTATTATTATTATTATTATTATTATTATTATTATTCCTTCTCCTCCTCCTTCTGGCTAGTACAGTGGTAACGCGCTGGCTTCGCATTCACGAGGTCGAAAGATCGGTCCCCGTCCAAGACCGAGAGTTTAAGCTGTTTACTGGCAGGAACTGCTGTGGTTGGACATCACAGTGGGGGGTTGGGGCTTGCCCTGGCTGACGAATACCCATTGTAATGAAATGGAAATAAAGGTTAAATTTAAAAAAAAAAAAAAAAAAAAATCTTCTTCTTCTTCTTTGCTCGTGTCAGTAATGTATAAGTGATATTTTTTATGTAATAGTAGGACGGGCAAAGAAAATTGCCTTCATCGGTACTGGGCACCAAGAAAAATAAAGCAAAGAAAAGAAGAGAAGGGGAGTGTTGTGACTTGTCAAATATAAAAGGATTTCCTTATAAATGAAAAAGTGCAATGTAAAACCAATATCTTGATAAATGGACGTTATTCGTATCTAATTTTAGTGCCGTGAGCAACCATAAGAAAATTCGGATCAGTACCAGAATAGGCACCTGACGTATCTCTATCACAGATGAAGCACCTGCGTTCAATATTAATTTTTCGGTTAGCTTAAGATAACCTTACGTTAGCTCACCTTACCTGATCAGACTAACCGAGCCTCCACTTAGAAATTTTAGTTATGAGTTCCTGCGTTAAATTTCAAATCAAAGTCATGTACCTGTCATTTGCCTCAATCCTAGATAAACACTAAAAATGACATTAGGTGCCTACTCTAAGACTAATTTGAAGTCCAGTAATTCTAACACTAACTAGTAAATTAATTAATTAATTAATTATTTAATTAATTAATCAAAAAATAAACCTATTTATGTACACATAAAAAAGAAATAAATATATGAATGTATTAATAAATCATTAAATAAGTAAATAAAACGTTGAGGAGAGAGAGAATAATATTCTTATTAATAACTACAAAGTGATATACGGAGAGTATCCGTGGCAAAATGGTAGCGTCTGCGACTCTGAAGCGGCAGGTCGAGGGTTCGCGCCCCGTCACGGACTGAGGTTAGTAAGGGCATACACTCAGGGTAACGCTTACATCTGCCAAAACAAGTCCTTCGTAAGAAGGCAACCGTCCTAGCCCTTAGTAGAAAAGGGAGTTCGTGACGTAAAACCGAATCAATCAAACCGAATCAATATTGTAATATATTATCAGTCATCTATTTGTATATCATTTTATGTGTCACATGTAGTCCTCATTCGAATGGGGGTGGTAACACACATGCTAGATCTCGGTGATTAAGGATGGATGCTTTTCCTAACGTCCTGCAGTAGATCAAGCCCATAAAAGTCGCTTTCCGATTCGCACGATCTACCACTGAGCCACCGCGGCCCTTTGTATCTTTGACTTAGTAAAAAATAAACTGAGAGAAGGGTGTCAAATGAAGATCAGTACCAGTAAATTAACGTTGTCATTGCTACTTATAAACACTATTTAACGAAAACTAAATGCAAATAAACAATCAAGTTGTAAGTAAAGTTATTCTATGTATGAGAGACGCCGAAATCCCACTTATAACGGAGTGACCAAGTTAAATCACACCCTAATTTTATCAGAAGACTTCTGATAGGGTTGCACTCCGTCACGGTCTGAAGTTAGCAAGGGCATGCACTCAGGGTAACGATTACATCTGCCAAAACAAGTCCTTTGCAAGAAGGCAACCCTTGGTTGAAAAGGTTGAACAACTTCTGCTTTTCAATATTGCTTTACTCCATACTATCATATACAGCTCTTTCACAAATATTTGACCATATAACTGAGGGCAAAGCATGTAAGAGTAAAGAGAATTGTGTATGTAAAAATGCCGAGAAAAATTATATCAAGATCTCCCTTGCTAAACGGTGTAGAAATCATTGAGATCTCACTTTCTTTTTTATCACCAAAAGCATACGCTTAACGACTCTTCCCGGTTATTTCATACTGTA
>JAXCGZ010010056.1:22500-25000 GCA_037179515.1 Halocaridina rubra | reverse complement strand
ATGGTACAAGTCCATTCATCATCTGCATTTATTTTATTTGTGGATTTGAGAATAGTTTTTGCTGACTCAGTAGATTATGGGATATCATGACAGACATCCTCTTTCAGACAATAATATCAATACCACAATGATACTTTAAGTGATATTTATATATCCTTTATGTAGCCTTTTTATAAATGACCTGCCTCTCACACAAATTGCTGCAACATGGCGACCTCTTCTGAACACAGCGGTCACACTCCACGATGGTTATTTGTTGAAGCCACTGATTTTTGCTCATTTTTGTCAATTAATATTTGAGTATGTTTTTATTTTTTAATCTTCTAGAATATTAAAGTCTCATACATTTTGAAATGTGTAACAAAGCCTTTAAACGATATTGTGGTTTTCTAAAAATTGAACACTGGAGAGATTAAATTTAAGGTGACCGCCGCTAAATTTCGTTCAGAAGTTTTGTGCAAAGGTATTTGGTAAAACTGATAGAAAATTATCTAATACCCTCACTCCCGATAAATGTGACCTTTGCTTTGATTGGCGTATACCTGGGAGGTCATTATCCATAACAGATTTATGTTAAGAGTACGTGTAATAAATTATCAATCTAAGAGGGCTATGGTATTATTGAATACATAAAAATAAAATTGGATCAATCCCAGAATAGGCACCTAATGCACCTCAATTCCAGACGAAGCACCTGCGTACAAAATCTGTTCGGCTAGGTTAGGTTAACCTAACCGACTTAACCTGTTCTAACCTAAACTTATCCCAACCTTACCTAACTTATCACAACCTTAGCCAACCAAACCTAACGTATCCCAGCCTTACTTAAACAAACCCAACTTATAACGTTATTACCTAACCTAACCTCACTTAACCTAACCTAAGTATAAAACAGCGATTATAAATTCCTGCATTCAACCTCGATCCAAAATGAGGGACTTGTAGTTATGCCAAAAATGACATCAGGTGTCTATTTTGGAAGTGATCCAAAACTCTTTTCAACAAAAGGTACTTGGCGGATTATAACCAAAGATAAGAAAATAGAGTGGACTTTTCTATCTATATATAAAAGAGCCATAATCCCCCTTATAAGGGGGAGGGTGGCTGAGTCAAAGCTAATAAAAGAAGTAAAGCACCCTTTAAAAGCCAGAGAAGATTTCACAGAATTATCATTAAAATGTTTTAAATGCCCTCAACGTCTTATTATAAACTGTGTCGTGATCCAAAATGGCTCTTTTATACAAATCTCTCTCTCTCTCTCCTCTCTCTCTCTCTCTCTCTCTCTCTCTCTCTCTCTCTCTCTCTCTCTCTCTCTCTCTCTCTCTCTCTCTCTCTCTCTCTCTCTCTCTCTCTCTCTCTCTCTGGCTTCCCTTCTATTAATTTTCTTATTATTTATATTTCCACATTCTCTCTCTCTCTCTCTCTCTCTCTCTCTCTCTCTCTCTCTCTCTCTCTCTCTCTCTCTCTCTCTCTCTCTCTCTCTCTCTCTCTCTCATTAGACAAAATTGTTACATAATAAAGCTATTATTTCTCTTCATTCCGGCCACAGTAATGGTGGAATATGAAGCCATTAAGCCAGAGAATGACCTTCATGAAGAAAAATTATTATAAATGTATTAAATTATTTGCATATTTACTAAGGCCTTGGTAGCTCAGTAGTAGAAGGCGCGAGTTGAAAAGTGACGAGCCTGAAAAATAAGAGTTCGCTCCCACCACGGGAAGTTAGAAGGGCATTCAGCCTTAAATTCCCCGACTCAAACCTGTCTGTATCCATCCTCATTCGAATGGGGACAAAATATGACACATTAAGCGGGAAAAAATATTATTTGAATGTTTACAAAAACAGCTTCATAAGCAATGACACCATTCCATACTACTGATATATATATATATATATATATATATATATATATATATATATATATATATATATATATATATATATATATATATATATATATATATGCTTTTTTTATAAGATAAAGGAGCCACATTTGGATAGAGAGCCCAGGAACGCCCATGGCCAAAAAAAAAAAAAAAAAAAAAAAGCAAACTTCGTCAGATGCCATCTACTAGTGCAACAGCTGCGGCAGAGATTGACACTCGCGCCACGGCCTACGGAGCCACAACAGGGACTGTTCAAGAACTATCCAAAACCGCAGACCCATGATCCCAAGAGATCGACAGATGCAACAACACACACACACACACATTATATATATATATATATATATATATATATATATATATGCCTGCATTTACCTTGGTGGTTTCCCCCAATTTGGGGGGTGGCCTACATAAAAAAATAAGGGGATTACTTTGCTAGCGACCGTTCAGAAGGGGATTACTTTGCTCTATGGGCAATGACGAGGGTGCTAGCGACCGTTCAGATAGCACTGCTGGAGTGCCAAAAGGCTACTAAAGATTAAAGCAATGTTCTTGAAAATAGGCCGAAATTAAAACACAAACATAATGCCCACCAAACACAAAAGCACGAATA